>JAOVVB010021264.1:0-16120 GCA_028570985.1 Heterobranchus longifilis | reverse complement strand
ATTCCTTGTATACTTGTATACTTGTATACTTGTATACTTGGCAATAAAACAAATTCTGATTCTGATTCTGATTCTGAATATACCTGTATTTACGCTCTGTCTGAAAGGCTCAGTTTTAGCGCCTGTCTCTTTAAGCCGAAAAAGCCCAGTCTGCTCTGATTGGTCAGCATTATCTGGTCTTCCGCATCTGCGCTCTTGGCTTCTCTGCACCGTCATTGCAGCAGGGGAACGACTGTATACTTTCTATACATAGTATAGTTGTGACATCACAACCGTGTGGAAATTCTGACAGGTCGTTTAAAGACACAGTTTCTGAATACGGGCTGTGTGCATTTCTCCGTGGACTGAGCGTTTTGATACTTTCACAGTATTTATAAAGCATCTAGACCTGCTTTATAAAAAAAGACATGGTATCTCACTTTTTACGATAAGGGACCTTTTAAAAAAATATCTTTTTTTTTACTTTGAATACTGATGTTATCCCAGCCTGTCTGTTCATCTACTTTTCAACATTTAATTGAAACATATCAGAGGCCATTATTTATTTTTCTGTCCAATCGGCATGTACATTTTTCATCTGAATATACCAATTAGACAAGCATAATACAACACATCCAAGGCAGCACCACTGTGGAGGAAAAAAGAAACAGTATTTTCAAGACATAAGTGATTATGAAAAACTGCTCACATAGGTCAAGCTCATCCCTCAAGGCCTAACGTATTGATCTAAATGCAGAGGAGGCATTTGTAAAAACGCTGCTGCCGGCATACTTCTCTAAAAGTCCCTGAACGCCCACACACTTGAAAACAAATGCACAAGCAAGCGCACACTGGAAAAACACACAAATACACGCAGCACAGCAATATCAGTTTAACAAGACTTTTTCTTTATTTGACATGTTTGAAATAAAGTTTGAGGTTGATACACTGACGTAGGCGGAGGGTTGAAACATTTGTGTATTTTATTTTCTCCCTGTTTTAAGACAAAGCCATTTAACTGGAATATTGCGTTGAGTGCAGCATAGTTATTTTGGACATCAAGTTTAATCAGGAAACAGGAATTTGAAGGAAAGTCAGTGTCACATTCGACGTGTATTTCAAACATTCGCACACGAGCAAAAGAAAAAGGAACCAAAGCAGATGCCCGTGTGTGTGTGTGTGTGTGTGTGGTGCTCATTAATGGGTTTGGACTCTACATGTGTTGCAGTTGCAGGACCTCATGATCAACTGAGGGGGCGTGAGGCAGAAAAACAGCCGCAGCATCTACAGAACACCACTGTTAGTTCCTCTCAAACACAGAATGAGGAGATCACAGGAGGAAACAGCGTGCCCCCGCAGACAGAAGACAGCAAACGCACTCAGACAGACACACACCAGGGGCCAAAGCTCGGACTCTGTGGGCCTTCTGCATACACACACACACACACACACACACACACACAAACACACACACACCTACACACAGTGGGCAAAGCTCTCACGTCAAGGACAGCATTGATCTTGGAAATCTCTGTACACTAAATGAGAACACACCTGATTATGAAAGCTTTTAACCCAAATGCTTAATGCAGCGCAGGTTTAATGGAAAGAGCTTATGGCTGACACAAAGCTCAGTAGACACTGTGTGTGCATGTGTGTGTGTGTGTGTGTGTGTGTGTGTGCACACACTTTCATTGATTGATTGTAAGGAGATCACATGGGCATTTTACTCCCACTGTGACTCTGATGAGCGTTTTACTAATCACAAGCTCTAAGTAATGATGGATTGAAGATGGTCCCGTTGTCATTAAACAAACTGATCCCCAAAATGCGTGCACACTGCAGCGGGAGAGCTTATTCAGAATGCCGGGAGGATCCATTTTGAGGCAGGCTCGTTTGTCCACTGAGAAAAGACGAGTTATGCATCACCATAAATCATCCGCTGCAGCCATTTGTTCATATTGCTTCATCCGCTCCTCCAGGATCCATGTCAGCATAAAGGGGGAAACTGTGGAATCCATACTGAATCTGGGAGTCAGTGCAAACCAAACATTTAAATCACTTGCTGCAATTGTTTAATAATTTATGTGTTGTTCAGATATAAGAATTTTCAGTCAGTCGGTGTATTTTACAATCATGGAAGAACTTAACCCACCCAAAGACTATATTTAGTATGATAAGGAAAATGCCACAGTATTACTTCTGATTGGTTATACCTCCTCTCTCCTGCTGTCCCCAGGTGTGGCCCCTCCTCTTGGCATCAGCTTCCAAGTCTCGGCGCCAGGTGTTTCGTGGTCGGCCTCTCTTTCTTTTCCCTTAGAGGTTCCACTTGTCTTGTGATGTTCGAGGAGGATTTACGGAACGTATAGTCTCGCGTAGCCAGACCTGTCTCCCCTGGGGAGGGTCTGGATTGAATGTTTTTCACTCTGGTATAGTGGAAACAACTCCCTGGCCTGTTTATATTTCTTTAAACCAATCACAATCGTCCCAGCTGCAGCGAAGGGACTTTGAGGACCACCCGGAAGGAAGGAGGGGCTTCCTCCGGCCGGGGTCTCCTCCCAGCGGAAGTATGAGGCTTTATGCCGACTCTGCTTACGTACCCAGCCAGACTATAGAATGTATGACCGATCCATCTCTAGCATCGTTGGAGAATCTCTTTCTCTGCTGGCTGTTGTTGTGTTTGTTCCCACAAGTCTCTGTTGCTGATGGTGTTCGGCCGGTGAATCTGGAGGATTCATCGCAGACAGGTGTTGATGGAAGTTTGAATTGTATTGGTTGTGGTGACAGTGGTCCTCCAGGTCTCGGGACCATAGAGTAGGACTGACTTGATGTTGGTGCTAAAGATCCTGATCTTGGTTGCGATGGAAAGGTCTCTTGAGCTCAGATTGGTCTAAAGTCTTGAAATCTGGTATGGACATACTTTGGGCAAGTATCTAACAGTATAACTTTGACATTGTTGGATCAGATGAAAAATCACACTTTTATAGATAGTCAAAGTCAGGATTTTTGAAAGATGAGGAAAAACGCTTGATGTCTTCCATGTGTTTTTTTTTTTTTATGATGCATACTCAACTTGTTCCAGCCCAACAAGTCCCCCAAACCATACAACCACGTAGGTCGTATGTTATAAACATGAAGGTCGTATGTTCCGACTCTCTCCGACACATACGAGCGTTTCCTAAGTTAGCGCCCCTAGCGGTGGCAGTAAATATGATTCAAATGAGCGTTTTTCACTTTCATACCTAAACGTTACATTTGCGCTTTTAAACATTCCATTAATGTTGTTAAAACGGACGTTGTGGTGGCAGGTTTAGGTTTAGGCCACAAAACAACTTATAGGGTTAGAAAAAAGGTTGTGGTTTGGGTTAAAATCATGATATTTGACACATTAAATCACTTCCGTGCATCACATGCCGCAGAACGTCACATCACGTACTTCCGGTTGTCATGATCAATTAAAAAAAAAAACTTGCTGTTTAATTTTATTTTCAACCGGGACACGAACCTCAGTCTCCTGGGTGAAAGTCCTGTGTTTGTTTGGCCCTCCCACCCTGAGCGTGTTTTCCATAACATCAATGACCACTAGAGGGAGACGCCTCACAGTAAAACCTCAATACAGAGTCGTAACTACAGGTCATTATAAGCTCCCTGTACAAACGACCTATGGGGACACTTTTTGTTCCAGACACTTTTCAGAGATTTCTTTTTTTACGTTTTTTGTGGGAAAACCATGTTAAACTAAATATTAATCATAGCAGAGTATTTCTTTAAAATGTTTCTGGAGGAGATTCTTAAATTTTGAATCTGAACTTTCTGCCTGAGAATATATAATAGATTATCTCTGTCCTACTGAATCCAATTTCTAAACACAGGATGATCCAGTATAACTTCATGCTATTGGCTTGTGAATAATACCAGAGTTAATAATTATGGTGCCAGTTTGATAACTTGAGTTAGGTGAGAGTATTTCCAGCTGGTCTGAGTGAATCTAGACCCCCAGACATCAGAAGAATATTTCCATGTGCTGTCACTCAAGGTGAGTTTAGCTATTCACTAAACTGGATATAGTTTCAATCAGACAAACCATTTTACAGGAAACATTACCTGATGTACTTATCCGATGAAAAGGCTCTCGCCCCACACAGTCAACAATTTTTGAGTGCTAAATGATGCTGGTGTGCACTGTGTAACGTTCAATCGCAGTATAATGTCTGCACAGCTCCAAAGAGTCTTTTGAAAACCCAAAACAAGAAATTCCTAGATTACCACATAACTTGTACTTGTAATGCTGAATATCTCTGTGGGTGTGTCATCGTAATTATAGTAAATCTGCAAACTGAGCCTTTCTAATATATGCTACACTTTCAACAACATTTGGATGTGAAGTATGAATACTGCATGTGAAAGCTTTCTTTTTCCTTGCAAATAGACAAATCTATTAACCATAAATTAAATCCATTAAACTAATTAAAAAGTCATGAATTATGAACAGCTCACTGATGGACATTCTTACTAAAACAGAATAAGATTGTCCTATATCTCTTTTGTCTTAGACTTTTGTCTGACTTTACATGAAGGTTTATTCCAAAAGTGAAAGGTATTAGCTATTTTCTTTTATTTCAAAGTTGTTGGTTTTTTTGATGCACATAGTGGTGCAAGTGCTTTTCTTTCTCAGTATCTCCTCTCCATCCCACCGTTTTTACCCTTCATATTTTAAAGCTTTCTCTGTATTCTCACATCATCCTAAGCTGATCTGAAGAGCGGAGGCTCAAAGTGCATGCAATGTGCTTTAATCCCTGTTCAAGCACTAAAATGATGGTGTAACTGTAAGTTTGTGTTTAAATGTCATGAAAATATCATTGCTTTATCTGTGTCCTATTACAGTACTTTTGCTGCAAGTTTAATATTTTGTTTTACTTTTTTCCTATCAGAGTCGAAAAAGGCAGAATGTGAAAACCACAAGGTTTCGTCCATCTCCTGTATTCCTCTATGCCAGTTATTCTCAAACTTTTTCACATCAAGGACCCTTAAACTGACACAAATTAGACCACGGACCTCCATTTGATAAGATTTTGTCCCCGGGGTCCCCCACCTGATGTTACTTTTAGATGTTTTATTACATTAAGTGTATGAAAGCCATGGCCAAAATAGTCATACATTCTGTCATTGTGTTACTTATAAGGTAACTTCGATACAATACTAGTAAAAAAATAAAAAAAATTGACAAAAAATTCTGATCGTAGATTTGCTTTTTTTTTTTATAGCTTTGGTACTTCCGATGTGAATATTGTATCGTTTTAAACACGTGGTATTGAAAAAGTATCAAAGTATTGATACTTCTGACAATGTTACTTATGGATGTAATTATAGTGAAAATAAATTATTCACCTTTTTTTTTTTCTGGGGACCCCCTGGAACCCCCTCAAGGACCCCTGGGGGTCCCCGGACCCCACTTTGAGAACCACTGCTCGATGCATCGACCCATGTTAGAATGTTTTGCATGCGTCACTACTGACAGAGTAAAGAACAAATTACAGCTACATCACATCGGACACATCAATAGACTCGTGAGGCTGAGGTCTTAATGAAACGGGCCCACAAAAGCAGGAGGCCTGTCATCTTGATGGATATGTATTATGTTTACCGTTCATTCAACCTGGCAGTTCTGAAAAGTAGTGACTTGAAATGTTTGCAACTGAGTTGAAGAGTGACTGACACTAACCGTGTATTAGTAGGCCGTATTGTTGATGCATCCTTCTGGGCATACTGAGGTGTGTGTCACAACGGCTGCGACTGGCATTGGGCAAATCCTAGAACAGCTCATGGATATTTATATGGAAAGAAAATGTAGCAGGAGCACATTTCAAAACTTGGAGAAAAGATCCAACGTAACGCATACACAATTTTCTTTGCAAAACAGTCAAAAGAATGAATGACTTAAGGGCTTAGGATGTGAAGGTCGTGCAACTTGACTGACTTTAGAAGGGAGCTCAAATCTACTTATTCCACTATTTAAGTGAAGTTTAAACCTTTGATGTTTTGTTGCGTGTTTTGACTTTGGCTGCAGCAATTTCATTCAATTATGGTTGAATCTAAAATTTAGACCTAATCTAAAAGTGCATTTTCAGATGAGGATTGATACAATTTGGTTCTTCTAAGTATTTGCAGCAGCAGCACACTGAATGTGGGATTGGCTCGAAATAGACCACAGTGCCCATGTTGATCATAATGAATAAACATGTCACCCACAAGGGTGTGGCTTACTGATGTATTTTTTTTACAAGTTTTTGATCAACAATGTAGCTCTATGGCACAGAGATACTGTTTTGATCGTGTCTGCTCGTTTCTCTCTCGCTCTGTTTTGACACAACTGACAAATATGTGGTATAAGTATGTGATTTAAAAAACACACAAGCATAAACAGTAGCGATAGGCACTTTCTAATAAATATAGTGAATGGGGCAGATTTAGAAATTTCATCATGTGGGGGGGTAACATCAGGGGGAATTGAAACTCCAGGAGAATATAGGGAGAGGGGCAGGAAAATCAAAAGGGCATGGGATGCTTATTTTATCATGTATATCCTATATAATATATTGTTTCTAATAGTTTATCAGTATGTTTTCTTTCCATATTTGCTCGCAGAGTAAATAAACCAGATGCTGAAACTATCACTGCAGATGTTTGTCCGTTCTGGGCTACTGTAGAAACATGGCGGTGCAACATGGCAGACTCGCTCCCTATGTAGATATGAAAGGCTCATTAACGAAAACCAGGTGAGTATTAACTAATATTCCATTCCTGCCAATAGATCCCCCAAAATCACACACACTGCTCCTTTCAGGGCTCCTCATCCAAGACAACTGAACAAACTTCAAAACTAAACTTCACAGCTACTAATTAACCTTTTTTTCAAAATATCTTCATTCAATTTTAGCTTTTAAAGACTCTTAACAGCATTAAATAACCATTAAGTATCCAGACAACTCGGCTGCAGTGAGGGGATATACAGTATGAGGGGATATGTGAGAGATACACACTATTTGTGGTTCTATCTATGAACAATGTGCATGTGTACACTTATATAGGATATCAGTGCTTTAATGTCACCAGAACAAATATTATTACTGTTATCATGCTTGTTTCTGTCTGATTCTGATAGTGTCTAGACTTTGATAAGGCTCATATGTATCAATCTAATGCAAAATGATCCCTTTACCCACTAAACACATTCCTTGTATCACATGAACACAAGCTGCACTCTCATCAGCATATGATTCAGGTAAAGAGACACCAGTATCAGCCGTGTCATTCATGAAGGACAATAGCTTCCTGTCAGATAACGTCTTTACATGGGAGACAAAAAAAAACACAAGCAATCACTGTCAGCTCGACAGACAGCTACAAACTCAGCCTCCTTGCAAGTGATTCCTTGAAATGTTACTGAGGCACTTAAAGTAATGATCAGCAACATTTTCATGTAAATGCTTTTTGCGACTTCAGCACGGATTGACAGAACACAATATCGATTCAATCGAGCGAGAGTGGTTTGTTTGGAATAAATGGAACAGTTGGGATGAGAAGAGGATCTTCTCGTCCCCGACTGCAGTCGAAATGGAGGAACAGACAAAGAAACAAGTTTTTTTCATTAACACAAAATCACTCATTGACAGGACTGGCAACATGGTTTGATTTGCAAAATCTCTTTTTGTAAAGGTACAAGCAAAATATTAACATGGAAATAGAAAATATTGGAAAGTAACATCACTACATAGCATTGTTATTATTTTTGATTCATGTTGTAAAAAGTGAGCAAGATGTTTCATTTTATTTCCAGTGCACATCTATATTTGGATTACAAAAAAAAAGCACAACACGTTGAATATCTTTTTTTTATTGTGCAATGTTTATAATCCAGATGGTTAGAAGAGTCTTTAAGGATTCTGGAAATAATCATTAAATAAAATCTTCCAATAAACATCAGTAAGTGTTGTTATTTTGTGTGGCAAAAAAAAAATATATATATATATATATTGTAAATGCTGAATGATCCTGCCCTAGTTTTAGCCATTACCCTGTAATATTTGTCACCTACTTAATCCTCAGTACACACATGCAAACAACAAATATCTGGACAATAATCAGAGAAGACTAATTTCACTGGTCAATGATTTGCTGAAAAGTGTTAGCTTTTTCAAAACGTGTTTTATTTGCATCTCATTTTCGTCTCTAAACTCCTTAGCAGAGACAGTACAGACTCCTTTGCAGCAATCAAAAGATAGAATTATATCCGAGTTATACTTTTTCACTATCGCTCATGGCAGTTGATTATAGGAATAAGGCCAGTTGTTGGCTTTTTCCAAACAAACTGCTAACATTGAGTACAAGGTACTGAATCATCATGCACATTCAAATCCAATATTACTATTAGTTTTATGAAAGGTGACTGCAGCAGCTGAATATAGATTATTACCTTAATACTCATCTTTTCAGAGGGAAGACACGCCCCCCAGATGGTTAAGATTCAAGATTTCTGACTTGAGGCTACGAGCTAAATCTGATGGTTCTGTACAATAATAATGAGTATAATAATAATAATAATAATAATAATAATAATAATAATAATAATAATAATAATAATAATAATAATAATGATAATAATGAACCCCCTTGGTGCGGCAGTTAACATTAATATTCTTAGACAGAGACAAGTCCTGGATGTTTCTCTGAGCTGTGATTTGCAGATTATGATTATGCATCAAGCAGACCACAGAAATTCTACATATTCATATAGAGTACCCTTTTATAGTACATGTGGTCATGTACCTCCTCGTTGTAATAGAAGTACAAACTCTCACGGCTTCTGCTCAGAATTCCTGTCGACTCTTTTCCTTCTTGTCTTCTCTTTTCTTTTTTTACTGGTCACATGGAATAATTAACTCAACCAAATGGTGTGTAATTGCAGAGTTAATCTAATCTGCATATAGAGCAAAACAACACATTATAATAAATAAGGAACACAAATATTCAATTCATTTTGCACAACTAATTCACAATTAATGCAAAATAAATGTCTCTAATTAGCTCAAAATAACTTGAACACATCAGTACAACAGTGCAATAAAACCCAGTTTATGAACTAAGGTATTTCATCACTCCTTAAACAGACTATAGATTAAAATGTACACATGATGACTTCTACACTCGTATATTGTCAAAGTACGGAGTGTCTGGAAACAAATCGGATCTACCCAGCAGAGGCTCTGCTGTCTTCTGCTGAGCCAAACAGAAGCTTTAGGATTCGTTTAATAATTGAATAATCTGTTTGTATAATTCTGCTGCATAGAAAATATATATTCTGAGGCAGGATGAAAACCAAGTTAATAAGCATGAATACATCACTTCTGTATAGCTTTAAGGTAAATGCATATGTGTCCATATTTTTTCTGTAATCAAAACAAAACCTTTATACTACATCTGACATTAATGTTGCCACAGAAAACAGCATAAATCAAAGTAATAGCACGGCAGCTCTGTGGCACTGCAGGTCATCGTGTTAGTGAATGCACCACAGTTGATGAACTTTGGGACTGCTGTGGGCAAATTCCATCAGTCACAATAATATATGCAATATGTCCCATCAGTGTTCATTTTCCACTTTTGATTATGAAATGCATTATTCAAACTCAAATATCATCAGAATTATTTGCATAGCCCCCCACTGTTCTCTCTGAGCAAGAGTGTGATGTGTTTTATTCTGCAAGGAAACTGTAACTTGAAATCAGGCCAGAAAAGCTAGGTTAAAATTAGGATTCATTCAGATTTTTTTTTGGCTAAGTGTTGTTATGTGTTCCTGACTGGCAGATTATTGGACCTACACTTAAGCACCTTAACTTTGCTCAGGCAATTTTACAGCATTATGAGTTTGCATAAACCTTGAATAATGCTGCTAGATGGAGGGGTGTGCAGTGCATCTGAGGGGCAGAGAGCCCTGAATTTGAATGCCACTTAATACCTTTGCAGTTGGCATCACAGCAGTGGATGTCTGGCGAGGCTTTGGGGCATAATATCCTTAGTGAAATGTTGTTTTATGATTGTGTGCTACCAGAAGTTACTGAACTGTAACCACTGCATCTAAGCCTTTGGAGGTCATGACATACAGTATATAGCACAAATAATGCTGGTTCACTTTCACAATTACAACATGTGTGTCTTCATAAATTTCCGCTTGTTTTGCAAACAACTAATGCAATATTTCACTTTGGTATTTGGATATGGCCCTGGGCCTGGAAGTTTGTCCTACATAATCATTCTTTTTTCTGCCTCAGTTACCACAGTGTGCAGTTTCTGTTCCAATTAGACCTCCTGAATTAAGAATCAGTTCTTGATTAAACAAAATTGATTAAATATCATATTAGTAAGTTTTCAAAATCTTTTCCTCGCCCCTTCTTTTATAGTTCAGAGTTTCTCATACCCGTCGGTGCAAATAGTTCGAACCGAGTTAAGTGCTTTTGCAAAGCTCCACTGTGGCTCTCTGATTTATACATTAAGATGTATTTACTCCTGAACTAGAGGTACTAGAGGGTTTATGTTTTGATGCTGATGAAAAAAGAAAGATGAAAAAGAGTTTAAGCTTCATTGACCGGCTTCTAGTGAGATATCCCTGCATGAACCCAGGATGAATTAATTAATTTTTTATGACAGGCCCCCATATGGTTCATCAATGCATCCACATGCAGTTTTGTTTTATAATAAATTCATTAAATCTCTCCATGGAAAACTAATAACTGCTACATATCTATAGAATAGGATGCACATCTATTGGAGTGATTTATCCATGCGTGTGTGAATATACAGCTTTGTCTTTTTCCGGCTGCTGAGCTATACCCTTGCCTCATTCTGTCCACATCACAAGCTGAAATGAAAGATTTAGCTGCAACTTTCTCAATTTCAGCCAGTTCTTGGCATGCATTATTTTGATATGTGTCATTGGCTGCTGTGTTTAATTGGGAGCTGTCTCCACAAATATAAGCCCGGGGAAGAGGGATGGGTTGACAGCAAAACAACATTTCCCACCGGAGAGAAAAAAACCTGCCAGTAATAAAAGATGTGATCGGCTCTTTGTGTGTTTTCATATGACAGTCCATTAGTAGGAGGGGAATATGGGTTCAGGATGGATAGGCAGATCTGTACACTCTGTAATGGTGTTGTTAGCATCGACAGGGACAAGAAGCAAGTGAGTGTGTTTTCTTCCGAGTATAGCCGGATTACAAGCAGTGCAATAATGAACACACAATACATGCATATTGTATGCGTTTACTCACTGACTAATGAGATATGATATTTTCAATCAAATGCTCCTGCATGCCTTCAGACGTTACATGCAGACTGAAAGGTGCCGTTCACAGTTCTACGGGGTCATTCATATTTCAACATCAAAGGCGCATAAATCCAAATGGATGTGAAGGTCGATGGCGATGAATCAACAACTCACTTAATCCACGGTGCAGTGTCCTATAGATGTCTCCCACTGTGCATTAGAAAGGTCCCCGGAGACCAGCAGCACCGGTTTGATTAATTGCACTATTAAACGCAGCGATTTCCTTTTCATAAATTTGAATTCAACGTGAGCATAAGATTGTTCTGCAGTTTAAATAATGATGAAACGCATTAAGATTGCCACAAGAGATGCCCTTTGATCCTGCTAATCATGAGTTGGTGATGTCTTTTGTGTTTGTTTTCTCTAATAAAATTACAAAAATCACAGTTGTTGATCGCAGAGCACATACTATTTCATGATTAGTATCTCCACTACAATAATGTAATGGCCTTTAAATATGATCTGCTTCATAACAGCCACATTGTATTGCCAAAAAAAATGGCAAAAAATAAACAAATGGCAAAAAATAAACAAAATTAAAAAACAAAATCATGAGTGCTGATATCTGTGCTTAAATATTAGGTTGTAAATCACTATTTTGGTAATTAGTGGTCACTGATGATTGAATTAATCTTTTAGTCTGTAAAAAATAAAAATAAATAAATGCCCATCAACAGTCTGATATAGTGATACATTTAAGAAGCTAGCACCAGTGAGTGTCTTGTTCAATGACTTAATGATCAATCAATTCTGAAACGGTAGTCAATTATTTTTTTTAATTGACGAATAATGTCAGCACTACCTTCACATTTGTCATATTTAGTGAAACAGATTGGTTCTACAGTGATCTTGACTGAATGTGCTATTGAACATTTTTTGAGTTCTTAAAACTTTGTTTAATTACTTACAACCATCAGAAAATCTCCTGAAATTCCAGTCAAACTGTCAAACTGAGTAAATTATAAGTTCTTATATTAGCAAATGATGATAATGGAAAGCTGTGACACAGTTGTCTGAGCATCAGAACCTTATGATTAAAACAAGACTTAAGAGTCTACACAGTAGCGGCGCAGTGACACTGTACTAAATGTTAACAGTTTTGATGATTGCCTATCAATATGCTTCTCTTTCCTAAACTTCATCAAATGCTCAATTAGAGTCACTTACCTAAAATTAGCTAAGAGTCTACAGCCACTCCAGCGGCTCTCCGAGGCTGTACTTACAGCTGTGCTTTGAGTTTAATGCTTACATCAGCATGCTATCATTCTCACAATGGCAATGCTAATATGGCAAATGCTAACATTTGCTGATTAGCAGTAAACACAAGGTAGCCTACAGCTGCGGCTGATGGGTATGCCATTCATTTGCAGATATATGGTCATAAACCAAAATATTGGACAAATTTAAATTCTGACCTCATGTTGGTGCCAGATGAAAAGTTAAAGGATCACCAAAGTCATTAGGAATCACCCAATGTGAACCATGACTGCCTGCCAACTTCTATACCAATCCATCTAGTAGATGTTGAGATCTATAACAGGATATGTGAGAAATCTGACCTGCTAGTGGCACAAGAGGAAAGGTCAAGGATCATCAATCTTTTTAGGATTCATCCTCTGGGCACCATGAATATCTGCACCAAACTGCAATCCATCTAATAGCTGTGAAGTTGTTGTCACTAAAAGCAAAAATGTCAACCTCCTGGTGGTGCTAAAGGAAAAGTCAGGGGATCACTTAATTCAGTAGGATTCATTCTCTGGAGAAAATATATGTCAGTACAAATTTCCATGGTAATCCATCGCATAGTTGTTGAGATATTTCAGTCTGGACCAAAGCGGTGGACAGATCAACAAACCGGCATTGCAATCCCTAAAATCATGGTGCTAGCACGGCTACTAATTCTCATATTGCAATGAGACCGTTTGGGGACTACAAGTGGCTACATCCTTTTAGGTAATCAGCAATGCAGACTCAGCATAATGTTGAATTCTAACGAGGCCTTACAAGCAGAAAATGAATGCTTCTTTCACTGTCAGCATAACTCATTCTCCCTGGCTGTGCAGGGTCTGCTATGGAAGGAGGAGTGTAATGTGGAGTATGAGCTTTACCTTAGGACAGCCTCGAAAGGACGGGTTTGAAGTTGGGCTGGCCCCAGCGTGTGCTGGTTTGTCTGCTGGAGACCGCTAATCCTAAAGTGGGTCTGAAACTGTGAGCAAACTTCATTTCCCTTTGACTTTTATCTAACACAGAACAAAGTTATCAGACTTTCTTTGGCTACCCAGGTGAAAATTCCAAGTGAATTACCAACTCAGCTGGAATTTTTGAGTTAATTTGGACCATCTGGGGCAATTTTAATCCATTTCTGGAATGACATCAAGTGTTTCACATAATTACTGACTTGCACCCTGGTATAGTGTAGAAATCGCAAGGACCATATCACCAGTGATGGGTTACACTGGCATCACTCTTATAGAGAGCCAGTAAAACAACGTTTTTTTTTTCTGATTTTGCTCTAAGGATGATGTGTGGTACACAACGCATGGCCCGGTTCTTGAATTGCCAAGGTTCCTTCTAAATTATTGTACTTCCTGGATGACTGACTGAAATATCTAATTTGCATATACAAAATCAAATTACCAGCCTCCCATGGCATTGCTAATGCAGCCCAGAGAGGGCTTTAGTATCCACAAAATGTGTTTCCTATTCATAGGAAGCACTGCATGGATAACGGAATGGTTGCAAGGCTTTGTTGTTGTGTGGGTTTGATAAAAAATTGCTCATGTACACATATTTGAACTACAGGCTTGTGAAAGTAAAATATGAGAAATATGTTCAGGGAAGTGTTTTGTTATATTTTTGTATTCTCGCAATGAGAATGACTAAAATGCTGTATTTTAAAAAAAAAAAATCAAAGTGTAGATGCACACAGGTGGTTCACTCTTCCCACTCATTGTCCTTCTTTTGCCTCCACACCGACGGCCCCTCATCACAAATTAAAATGGCTCACCGAGAGTGTGAAATAAAGAGTACGGCCTTGAAAGCCCTGAGCAGCTGGTCCTCCCAGAACCAGCCATATGGACCACTAGGGTTGGTGTTATTTTTGCATTCAGTCCTGTCGAACATGCTAGGGGAAATTAGAGTTCAACCTGCCTGTCTGTGGATGAGTCCACCGAGCTCTGATCCACGACAGGAATTCATCCTGACTGTAGTCATAGCAACAGGCTAGGTCTAATGTGCTCAGCTTGAAATGACCATGATGCACTTTTATTGAAGACCACTTTCTCACACCTTTGTCTCGCAAGTCCTTATTGATGAGGGGAACACATCGATATGTGCATGTGCACAAGTCCACACACGTGGTTTCAATATGCATGACTGGCACAGAAGGCTGCATTGTTTCATGTCCTCGTTAAAAAAAACGACTAAAGATGGAATCAGAAGGGTTTTTACACTCGTTTTTTTTTTTTTTTTTTTTTTAGCAATATTTACCCTTAAACAAGAATTTACTTGCTGTAAATGTTAAGACTTTTCAAGATGCTTCTCAATGAGAGCATTTTGGAGTACTTTGCCTAGAATTAAAAGGTGCTGTAATTATTATTATTATAATAAGTGTTAAATAGGTCTACATTCAGACAGCCATCACTGATATAGAGTGTTTTGGCAGTAACATGGGTCCTCTGCTCTGCAGTATACAGAAAAGACATTTTCTGGTATCCCGTTCCCATCCAATCAGGAGAGAGGATTCCAGAAATGTATTTTCTGAGACCCACGTTACTGACCACTCTATATCAGTGATGGCTGTCAGAATGTAGTGCTATTTAACACTTATTTTAACAAAGTGTAAATCACTTACAGCACCTTTAACTTGGTTTAAATATGAACGTCAGTGATATATTTCAAACCATGGGATAATTTAACGGCTATGCAACAGCAACACGTTATATCATGTCTTTCCATAGTGAGGTTTGGCAGCAGTAAAATTGACAAAGAGCTGGTGGACAGAATAGAAAAAGTCTCGGGACAGAAGCCTCACCGCTTTCTAAGAAGAGGAATCTTCTTCTCACACAGGTCAGCATTTTAAGGAACTGAAAATATGTCATCAGTGTGATCTCTTCATGTTTTCTTAACTCATGACTTGTACTGTACGGGTGTTTCACAAGTTATTGTGTGGTGCATCATCTACAGTCATTCAGCGTGTCAGCATAAAAATATCCACTCTGAACATTTGACCTTTCATTCACATTTTCCTTCTAAGTAAAACGGATGGTGATGAAAAGTTCATTGAGAGTTCATCAATATATCACTTTCCTCTTATTGCTGTTTCTGGCAGAGATATGCATCAGGTACTGGATGCGTACGAGAAGCAAAAGTCCTTCTACCTTTACACGGGCAGAGGTCCGTCCTCAGAGGCCATGCACGTCGGTCACCTCATCCCCTTCATCTTCACCAAGTGAGTTCTCCCTCGATAATGTCTTTATACCACAGAGCTGTCCAAGTAAAGGCAGGTTTACATTTTGACTTATTGTCCCAGAGGGATATTTGTTTCCACAGTCAGTACACGTAACTAGGGTTGCAAAGGAGTGGAAAGTTTCCGGTAAATTTCCAGAAACTTTCTGGAAATTTTCCATGGGAAGTTAAGCTCGGGAATTTTGGGAATTTTTACCTGCTTTTTTTTTTTGTTTTTCAAAAGAGTTGGAAACTTTCCATGGGAATTATTGGCAATATATTGGAATTAATGGGAATATATGGGAATTAATGAGA
>JAOVVB010021254.1:0-16120 GCA_028570985.1 Heterobranchus longifilis | reverse complement strand
GGTAGTTAAGTGCTTGTGTTTAATTTTTTACCTTCATGTTTTTTTTTTTACTTTCTTGTGGCAGTAATAGAGGCAGGGATGTTTACAGTTTACTGTACAGTACTCTCTCACTGCCTCAAAATGGACTGACAGAGTCTGATCATCGGTTACATGATTGGAATCTGTCTCAACTTTTTGTTTTTGCCAGCATCCCCTGTGGCCCCCACTGCCGCAGCCTAAACCCACTACCCACATTCAAATGAATGGGAGAACTTGCGTTTGCACTGGAGCACTAGAAACCAGTCTGAATGCGGCTTAACACTAACCTCACTGTCCTGACTGTTATGATTAATGCCAGCTTTAACAAACACATCCATGGATACTGAAATCTCCAGAGATGGAAAGAGTATGAGAATACTTTACTGAAGTAAAAGTAACTTACACAAACAGCAGAAAGTCCTCACACACCTCACTGAAGGTCAAAGTTCTTCAGTGAAGTCACTGAAGTCACCATTGGAGGATCAACCATCAGCCATCAGCATTTAGCATTTAGTCAGACCCAGCATGCATCTGTTGGATGTGTTTAATTTGGGTCTCTTAGCTAGCATGCTTGCCAGTTGGTAGGCTACATTAAACTGGTGATTAATGAGACACAACCTTTTTTTTTTTTTTAACCTATGCCGAGGTACAATAATGCTAACCAAACAAACACAGGACTTTGACTCAAGAGACTGCTGTGCGTGTCCCTTTTGAAAATAAAATGAAAAGGCAAGTTATTTTTAATTTAACGTAACAACCAGAACAACATCACAGTCTGTGTCATGAGCATCATTAACGTATGTATGGAAGTGAGTTAACGTAACAAATGTACTGATTTGAACACAAACCACGATCTTATTTCTAACCATACCAAGTTGTTTTGTTGCCTAAACCTAAACCTACCGGAACAACGTCCATTTTTACAATGTTAACAGTGTGTTTAAAACTGCGACCGTAACGTTTATTTATGAGGACAGAACATGCTCATATGGGTCGTATTTACTCCCACCGCTAGGGGTGCTAATTTAGTAAAACGCTTCCAAACGTCCATCTGTAACAGATGCAACTTCAAATGTAGTTAAGTAAATACTTAAGACTGGAAGTAAAATGACTAATATTTAAAAATAAAAAAGTAGAAGTACACAGAAAACAACTTTGTTACAGTAACAACAAGAGTAAATGAAATGTGTTACTTCCAGCCCCTGGAAACTTCTCAAAGTGTGACTGTTTCAGGCCGAAGCTGCTGAACTAATGGGGGATTTCCTCCTGGCTCCAGAGGTTTCTGCTTTCTGGAAGACGACACTGTGGCTATATTCCCAGAGCGATGACTGCATGTTTCTAGTCTTCCAAAATAATGGTGACCTACTTCCTTCATCCAAAATGCTAAATTGAGTATTTTCACAGATTTGCATCTGTGCTCTGCTTTCTAAGGCCAGCTGAACAAAAAATACATTCAACGTTGGAATAATTTGATTCCAAAAAGTATATAAAGTCACAAACGTCTGTATGTTTTCCAAAGCTTTTGTGGCAAATGCTCCTATTTCTAAGTTGATTCAAAAACAGCATTCTCGTTATGGATGTCATTTATAGTACAGTGACCAACATTCTTGAGTCATCATTTTTCCAATCTTTTGCTTTCCCTGCCTCAGCAATAAAAAAAAGTTTTTGTTTCTGACACCGAGCTTAGTAGAAACAGTTGGAAATGTTTTATTAAAATATGGAACATTTGCTATGCATCACATTCTGTCAAAGACAAATAATTTACAAATGAGATCCTGCATCAGCATTTTTCAGAAGCAGATTCAAAAGATGGTGCACACTGCTGAGAGCAGGAAACAATCAGTTATTGAAATATGTGCAGTTATGAAGACACAGACACGACCTAAGACTGACGTTTATGAAATACCAACTGATGTCTCAAATTTGGAGTAAAAAAAAAAAAAAATCTTTATAGCAAATTTATACATATGTTCAGTCAATTCTGTATTTAAGTTAAACAATATTTTCTAGTTAGAAATTTTTTTAGAAAAGTTATGCAATTCTTTACAGCTCGACATAATCTGTCATTGTCAGAAGCAACAAAGCAAAGGTACATGTACAGCTGAGGATGCTACAGAGTCTTTGCTCACTGATCAAGGATCAGTCAAAGTTGCTTTAATATGGAGGTTATAGGGGCAGAGTCTGATGTCATTTTGCAGGCTGTTACTTAAAGCGACAGTTCGACAAATAGGCGTGGGCTATGTGACCTATGTAAAAAATAGTCATAGTACTCCAAGAGGTGATGACAGAAGAGCAGTAGTCTTTACCTGATTGGTTGGCATTTCTTTTCCTACTATGGTAGGAATATAGAGACACTTAGTTTTTTCTCCTGTGTGCCCCATCTCCCTGAGTGATTTGTGATACATAGAAGTTTAGAAATGTGTCCATATATTTCCATTCAATTTGGTTTTATTATGGTGTTTGGTCTGTGTATAGCCAATCAGGTAACTACAACTATTCATCAGTGACATTACCATATAGGACGAGGTGCCATTTTACAGTTATTATTACTAGTAAAATGTAAATAATTCGGTAAAAGGCGATATGCTGCACTGCCAAAAAGGACTATCCAAGTTAGCCTCAAGCTTAACTGTATCCAAAAGTAATGAGAAGAACAGTGCCTGCAACAACAACAGCAGGAACTGTGCACAAGCAACCAATGCAGTATTGCACCCTGCTTTCCCACATGATAAGCATTTCTTTAGCAAACATTGCTATTAAAAGTATCTAAATACTCAAAATGGGAAGCCCATGATGTGGATTACACAAAATGATGGAAATGGTAAATGATGGTGCACAAAATACCATCAACTTTTTGCCTTTATACAGCACACACTTAAAGCATCACTGCAAGTTTTAAACAATGCATTATTTCATTATTGTGACAGCAGTTTTTACAACATTTCTAATCATTAAAAACATTAGCGTCTATTAACTAGGCAGTTGCTTGGGCATACAGTATGGTAATAGACCATTATGAACAGTGAAATTCTCTAAAACACATTGAGAATGGTAGCTTTAGAGTCTGTGCCAATGGCATTCCTAGCTGTGCATCGATAGACGCCAGCGTCTCTTAGTGTTGGATTCTGGATGATGAGGGAACCTTGTGGGTGAAGGTACTTATTTCCAAAAAGGCGTGGCTGTGCACTGACAGCCAAGCGGGTTTTATCAGGGGTTTCCCATGCTACCTCCACTCTAGGGATCCCAGTTGCTACGCAGTTCAACTGAACAGCCACTCCATGTTTAGCGTAAGTTACAGAGGGAGGACCGTTGGTAATTCGAGGTGGGTATGCAATCACAATTACTGATACAGAAAGCTGAGAACTGCCGTACTCATTTGCAGCTCGGCAAACGTAGGCACCCCGATCATAGACTGATACCTGTTGGATGGCAAGTGTCCCATTAGGCAGTATAGCATATCGTCCAGCTCTCTGTGGCTTGTTGAGGACAACTCCACTGGGCAGTGTCCATGTTAGTCTGAGAGGTTCGCCACTGGTTAGACAATGGAGCAAAATTCTTTCCCCATTAACAACACTGAGAGGAGAGTTGTATCTGTTGTTGATCTCTGGCTTTCTCCCCGGGGACAATGTGACGGCACGCTCTACAAGCCCTCGAGAGTTACGCCCCAGACATCGGTACATACCAGTTTCAGCAACAGAGGGGTTGCTGATGATCAAAGAGCCGTCGGGCTTGTGGAAAAACTTAGAGAACCGAGCACCACTATGCAAAGGGGTGCCACTGGGTAAGATCCAAGTGACGTGAGTTAGTGTCGAGCCCTCAAAGGAGCAATTCAAAGTCATGGCATTCCCCACAGTCAGCGACAAGCTATCTGTTTTGGATCCTCTAATTTGTGGCCTCTCGACAACTTCCCTAACATCCAAGTTGACCACCAGCCTGACCTCCCCTCCTTCATTACGAGCAATACAAGCCAGCTGCCCCGAGTCCGTCCTTTTGGCTGACCGGATTTCCAAAGTACCATTTTGGTGAACTGTCATTCTGTTGCTGTAGTATGGTGCAGGAAGGATCACATTTCCTGGTAGAACCCACATGATGCGAGGGGTGGGGGTTCCCTTAGCCACACAGTCCATCAGCTTCTGCTGATCCTGGACTGCGGTCACCTTGATGGTGTTGGCAGTTCCTCTTAAGCCGTTAATCACTGGAGATGTTACTAGGACATCCAGTCTGATGACTTTATGGTCTTGTCCTGCATTGTTCCTGGACATGCAGGTGTAGTTACCGCCATCAAAACGCTGGACCTTTTGAACCACCAATGTCCCGTCATCCAGGATCTGGTATTTGTCTAGTGTGGGGGAGATCACTCTATTTGTAGGGGATATCCATGTGATGACTGGCATCGGTTCCCCTTTGGCTTTACATCTCAGAGTAACGGTCTCACCATAGAAAACCCTGACCATCTTTTGGTTTTTATCCTGGATTTGTGGCAGGGAAGTTGCAGCCTTGACCTTAACTCTAACCTTCATCTCATCTTTGCCAAGTTGGTTCTCAGCGTAGCAGGTGTAATCACCTTCTTCTGGCATGCCGACATGGTTGAAGTACAGCGTCCCGTTGTCAAACACCACATACCTGCAGTTCAGAGAGGGAAGGGGAGGAGGAAGAGACTGATTGTTACACTTGAGTACTTTAGCTGTCAGATAAGAGTAATGTGCAATAATGGAAATTTAATACGACATTTATGATTAAATGCAACTATGTATTTATTAAGATTTGGATGACACACATTGAAGTCACATAATGTAGCTTTTTTTTTATTACTGAATAAATATTCAGTACAAATAATAAAAAATGCTTCATTTATAAGAGCTGTATATCCATATGAATGGAAGCTGGTAGTAAAGTTATTTGCATACCACTAATATAGGTACTGTATTGTAAGGATTCTTTTTAGACAGATTACATGAAAGGTAGTGGTATTTGCTGCTCTGTGAGCCTTTTTTCAGTGTTCAGTCAGCTATTATGTGTCAGAAAGAAATACATGTGGTTGCCCAACCTTAATAGACTGACAAGTAGTATTTACAGTATGTCCCATGTGTCATGGCAGGAAACCATAAATACAGTTGAAATATTTTTGTATTGTAAAAGCACATGCCAAAATTGGTTCTTGAAGTCATTTTCTGTGAAAGTGTGATGAGTCATCAATCTGAAGGTGCTGAGCTGCCACTGTAGCACAGAGTCAGGGAATAGTTTCCAATAAATTATTTGGACATTTCTAATTCATCTTTACATGTCTTAATTGATTAATTACAGGTGTGTTCTTAAATAAGACAAACTACAGCAGCAAACTAAAGATTTGAGTCTTTTAGGAACACCACTGGCCAATAATGATGGGTCAGTTCAATAATTAATCATTCACATCATCCACACCTGGAAGGTGATTGATGTCCTCCCAAATCTATTTTTGCATATATGTTTACATTCTATGGATCATTTTTGTCATTTTGAGTGTCTATACTGTAATTTTATTTAGTTGGTTGTTCTGCACACACAACATCTATTGCATGTCTCTCTATCCAAGTAGAGGGATCCCTCCTCTTCCTGAGGTTTCTTCCATTTTTTTCCCTGGGTGTTTTGGGGGAGTTTTTCTTCATCCAAATTGAGGGTGTCATATGCTGCAGGCAACAGATTGTAAAGCCCCTTGAGGCAAATTTTTGTGATATTGGGCTATATAAATAAAAATTGACATGATTTGAATTATTTCAGATATTAAATTGGTTTTCCAACGGCAATAAATATATATGTCAAATCAGTTCAATGTTATTCAGTGTTGTGCAAGTTCATATTTCACAAGAGCTAGTCACATTCAGAAATTTTGAATTTTGAACTAAGTTCACAGTAGATTCAGCACCTCTGAATGGACCAATGGAGGTATTCTTTAGAAATGAAAGTTAATTCTGAGATTCACTAATACTGAGCAGCTTGTACCTGCGACTGCGTCCCCCGCTGACACTATCTCTTTGTTTGACTGGGTTAACCATGGTACCATCCGGCAATGCCCAGCTGATCTCAGGGTTGGGGAGACCGGAGGCCACACAGTCCACCTTCAGGTCCCCACCGTACACCACCTCCTGCCTGGATCTTTGCTGCTTCTGCTCGATCTTGGCCGGCCTGGTCAGCACGTTGACGCGCAGAAGGACGTAGTCATCACCCATCTTGTTACGTGCCACACACAGGTAGTCACCACTGTCCTTGTCGGTCACAGAATTAACGATTATAGTACCATTGGGGAACACCTTGATCCTGGGGTCAAAACTGCAAAGATAATAGAAACGATAGCACTCAGAGGACATTCAATTTAGGCATTATTTAAACATTTAATTGATGTAGAAAACATTTTTTAATTAGCTTGTGCATTCGTTACCTGTACTGAGCATCCACTAGCTTCTTAGAGGGTGTCCTCCAGATGATCCGGGGCTCCGGCCCTCCTGTTGCCACACAGTTGAGCAGCAGCCTCCCCCCATAGATCACATCTGTTCTCTGGGGGGACGACAAGGTGATACTGGCCTTGGCAGAGGACGGATTCCTCCTAATGCTCAACATCACTGTTCTCATGCTGGATGCCACTGCATTACTGGCTGAGCATTCATATCTCCCAGCATTTCCCTGGCTCAATCCCTGTATGTACAGGGTCCCATTGGGGAAGACGATGAGGTTGCGTCCAGTAACAAACTGGGAAGCAGTGAGTTGTACGCCATCAGGTGTAATCCAGCGGATGACCGGCTGTGGGGCACCTGTGGCAGTGCAGTGGATGTAGGCGGTGCTGCCCTCTGGCAGGGTGGTGTTCTCATGTTGTGTCTGCTGAATCACAGGTGGCAACACTGAGACATAAAGGCGGACTGAGACCGTGTCGGCTCCAGCTGCACTGCTGCCAATGCACTTATAAATCCCCCGGTCTGTGTAAGTGGCCTGGTTGATCCAGAGGGTTCCGTTACTGAAGACGGCCACATGCTGCTGAGGGGCAACACCCAGTGGGGGAGCAGCCATGTGGACATGGTTAGGGAGCACCCATGTGACTCGAGGCGTAGGATGCCCCTCCACATTACACTCCAGATTGACTTTACCACCTAGGTGCACAGTGATGTCTCTGTGCCGGGGCTGGAGGACCCGCGGATGCTGAGACAGGACTATAAGGTTAACCACCATCTTGTCTGTACCATACTGGTTCTGGACTGTGCAAAGGTACTGGCCCCCATCCATGGGCTGTGTGTTCCTGATGATTAATGTACCATTTGGATGGACCTCAAACCTCTGGACCCTGGTGTTCTGAGCAATACTCGCCCCTGCATGAATGGAAAGACAAATATGTTTTCTCACACATAGTATTCAATTTAAGGTTAAACAATATTGCATGTAGAAATGACAATAAACAATATACTGTAGGTGAAATGGGTGTAATATTCGATGGGGTGCAAAAATACGACAATTTTGCGTGGGTGCTATATCTACAAAAAAGTATTCCATCGGGCCTACTTAATTTTGATTGGCAGGAAGGCTTTGATGTATAGTCCACATCCCAATTAACACACCTTCTTTGTTTATCAGGAAGTGCATCCTCAACTCAGCTTTTAGTAATGAAAATATATTTATTCTAAGGTGGACAAAGATGGTGCCAACACAATGTTTCCTTTAAGAGAATTGAACTAAAATATAACTGTATTTTGATCATCCCAGTTCTCCTAAGAATGATACAGGTCCTTACACAGATACTGTTTTATTTTTTATTTTTTTTTCAGTTTTAAAACAATATCAACATTATGTCTGGCAATAGGTTTGATCTTGAAATTGTCGTGTTATAAGTGAGAAAATGTTACTGTACTTATTGTGTTCTATAACAAACATGGTATTAGATGTTTGTATTGTTTACTATTGTTTTTTAATTTCTGTAGTAGAACCCAAAGTAACTATATCTTAACTTGGCACACTGTGAAATACATATTTGCATAAAGTAGCCAGGCTTCCTCCAATATATAGAAGAAGTAGCTCGGAAGAAAACATGACTTTTTTTTTCTTCTGGTTTTATCGTCCTTTATCTATTTTGGAGGTCATGTGTGAACATTGTACCGATGTCTAACCATATTAAACAATAATGAGGTTTATCAAATTTTACTTGGTATTATTATTATTATTGTTGTTGTTGTTGTTTTATTATTATTATTATTATTATTATTATTAATAATAATAATAGTGATTTATATTAATAATTTATATTACTCAGTGCTTATTGGAAACTTAAATAAAGCAGACCATGGATAAAGAAAATACTATGTGATTACACTGATTTAATAATTATTTCCATTTTCTGTAGTGTGAAAGTGATGTACATAACATACTGAATTGTTATGAGGTTGAGTCATACATACCACTGGCAACTTTAGTCCATGACAGGAAAGGCATTGGCTCGCCCTTGGCCCCACAGGGAAGCTGAGCATCTGTTTCAGCTTCCACAGTAAAAGTCTGGAAATTACTCTTCGTTATCCTTGGCTTCCCTCTTGGAATAGATCCTTGTCCAGGTAGCTGGTGCTTACTGGACACATCCTGAGTGCTCGTTAGAAGTCCCTCTCTGTATGGATCAGTTTGGATTGTAGCAATTGTTGGGGCAGGGGTGGCCGTCTGCTTGATTGTCTGCCCGCTTGTCAATTTTAGGGCTGGGGAAGTTGGATTTGCACTAATAAATAGAACCAGTTTGTAGTCAGTCGGCTGGGTTGCAGGATGGAAGTCTGATGTTCTCCTCACCTCTGATGTGGTGATGGGTTGGATTTGTTGGTCTTGACTGTGGTTTTCTGGAATATCATTGATCCTGGGAGCCTCCTGAGTGGTGGCATTTAATGGGGGGCCTATTTTTGCTCCTGTGGAAGATGTTTTGGGTAGTGTGACATGTGGCACAACCGTAGATGGGATCCCAGCATCAGGCCTTGATGAAGTAGCAGTGGGAGGTTTTGTTAGGACGATACTTGTGAAAGTAACGTCAACATTATTTCCTATGTTTGCAGTTTCTTTAAGATGCAGATCTACCTCGGACTCACTGGTTGTGGTTTTATATTTACTATGATCGGATCTTTCATTTACTGTAGGTTTCTTTGTGGTGACATGTTCTGTGTCCATGCTCAGTGTTGTAATTAATCCACTTGAAGTGTATCCAGAGGTTGTCTGGATTTCATGCTCCATCAAGGAAGCAGCTGAGGCGAATGGGGTTGGCAGCAGTGGAAAATGCATGTCAGTCTCTTTCAAAAGGATCTTTTCACCTTTTTCCGTGGGTGTGTATTGATGGTTTGATTGATTCTGCTCGACATCTGTTTGCACTTGCGTTACAGCATGAAAACCCCCTGAGGAATTGTCAGAGCGTGGCATAGGTCCAAGGTCTCCCATAACGCTTACCCTTTGTGTCTCTTCTAAGGGTTTAACAGGTGGAATAGGGCTACCCGTAAACCTCTGCTGAGTGATTGATGTGAACATATCCAAGTGCTCAGGAGGAGACACACTCTCTGAGAGTCTCAAGGCTGTTTGAGAACTTGTCTTTCCGTGACCCACTCCTGGAGAGGCTGTTGGAAATGATGGTGCTGCTGATGTGCTTTTGAATAGTGGTTTGGCCAGTGGTAGATGGCTGTCGTTTGATTCGGAGGGAGAAGCTGGTAGTGAAGAGAGTTTGGTGTCATGCCCTGAGACTGTGCTTTCTTCATGACTCAGTCTGCCTGATGACGCTGCTTGGCTGCCGCTGAATGGAACAGTGGTATTGAAATTGGCTGTTGTAACTTCTAATGGTTCTATTTTTAGCTGTGTGGGGGCAGTGGTCCTGACTGTTGCTGGGGGAGCATTTACAGGTGTGGTTGCAATAAACTGGGTGGATTTATTCAGCTTTTGTTTCCTTTTGTTTGGCTTTTTTCTACGACCCCCATTCCTTCTCCTGGAGTTAGGTTGTCGTAGGCGCGGGGACGATTGTCCTTCAGACCCCCTCCTTCTTGTAGGGGTGAGTACAGTTGTTGTTGGAGATACTGTTGTGAGCATTGCTTGAGATTGCAAATCATCAAGTGTTGTGTCCTTTGGCTCAGTATTTCCATTTTCCTCTTGGCTTGTTTCTGATTCATTTGGGTTGACTGAAGGGATAATTTGACTTCCCTTTGAAGAGAGTTCTCTGTCATTATTAGAGCTGGCAGCAACATTCGGTCTATCCATATTCTTACTCCTCTCCGATGCCTTGGATCCATCAGCTGTTTTGACTCCATCAACATCTGTATTTGTGCTTTGGTTCTCTTGTAAAGAAAATGTACTGCTGCTGCTTGCAGTGTTTGTGTTAGTGTTAGGCTGCCAGAAAGTGACAGCATGTAGGGGAACAGATGTGGTCTGCTGTGGGAGGAAGAATGCACTGTTTGAAGTTGTGTGTGGATCCATGTTCGTATCTTGGTTTGTGTGCTGTACATTGTATGTAGTCTGTGTTGTGTCATGAATGCTGTGTGTGTGCTGACTGTTTGATGTCATATCACGTGTATTATGTGTGGTGTAGCTATTAGATGTCACATGTGTGCCTTGACCTTGTGTATTGTGTTTATTCGTTTGTATTTGTGTATATTGTGTTGGCGTGTGTGGTGTTGTGAAGTAACCCTGGCCCTCCTTTTCCTGCACAGACATGCCGTCTGATGATCCCTCAGTAGTATCTTGTGACTGCGTTGTCTGCTCTGTTGTATGCAGAACTGGGAATGGTGTCACAGTGTTCGGAGCATTTCTATCCCTAATCTTAGCTAAAATATCAGCCCATTTCTCTGGGTCTATTTTACTCTTTGACATATTAATCTTCCTCCTGCTCTCAACTATATTCTTCCTGTCTTCAGCACGTGATCCTGTTGGTTTTCGAAGCACTGCTGGCCTCCGCCCCGAATTCCTAAATGGATGGATGCCCCTCCTGCCAGGGGGCACACCTCCTGGAATTCTCCTTCTCAAGGGATCCACGCGGCTCATTGGAGGCCCAACCTGAGTAACCTCAGTGTCCCCAGATGCCTCCTCTGTATCCTCTGTGGGGACTTTAATCTGAGTGTTCACCCCTGACGCTGATTGAGGTCTCACTGGAAACTTCCTCAAAGGCCGTATCAGCCCTTTGCGCTGGACTAAAGTGATTTTTGTAGCCAGTGTATCCACACCATGTTGATTAATGGCGATGCATTTATAATGACCACTGTCCAATAACTGAGTCTGTGGAATATGCAGAGTGCCATTGGAATAGACCAAAGCTCTAGAGGAGTTGGCTTGGAAACTAACTATGTTGCTGTTTGGTAGAATCCAGTTAATTTCCGCATCAGGAGAACCAGATGCCATGCAAGGCAGGGAAATGGGGTTGCCTGCAAATCCCTCGATAGGTGTAATTGAGGCGTCCTCCCCTGGGGGAGGGTTAGAGGATTCCTGCACTGTCAGATGGAATGACATGACAGCAAGGTCTCCATGAACTTTGGCAATGCAGTAGTAAATTCCAGTGTCTGTGTGGCTGACAGCTTTAATGGCCAGCTGTCCATCAGTGGACACAGACACCCTGTTGTCTGGACTGCTGTATGGTGCCTCCACCTTCGAGCCATCTGGCAGCATCCAGTGGATGACCAGTTTGCCAGAACTGTGCACGTTACAGTACATTTGACTCGGACTTCCCAGGATAGCACTCAATACTGTACGAGTTGTGTTTGTTGACT
Organism: Heterobranchus longifilis; assembly: GCA_028570985.1. Taxonomy (NCBI): domain Eukaryota; kingdom Metazoa; phylum Chordata; class Actinopteri; order Siluriformes; family Clariidae; genus Heterobranchus; species Heterobranchus longifilis. Next base: position 4,379 of record JAOVVB010021254.1, on the reverse strand, counting down.
CGATCATGACCCATGTCCTCCTCTGTCTCCGCACCAGCTCCGTCTCCACTGTCTCTGAGAAGTCTGTGTTCAGGATCAATTTTACCATGTTGGCAGATGATTGAAGCCTGTTCAGCTGAATGTCTGCAGATGGCTGCATCAGCCATTCCGGCTGGGCCATCATATTAACTTTAACACCTGTGTAGTACTGGGCATCCTTCTCAGAGTCCTGCCTGTACACGTAGGTTGGATGAGGCTCGCTTCTGAGCACGATCCCCCTTTGTAAGTGGGCTGGCACACTGCTGTAGTATGCGATTAACCTCCACAGTTGCTCATACTTTTCACGATCCACAGGACATTCAAGATCCACTGACAATGTGATGTTGGAGGCCAGCTGGAGCTGGTTGACCTGCTCCCAGTTGATCTTGGTAAGCTCTTTTGGTTCGCCAATACCACACTCCAGATCCACCTGGTTCCCATGTTCGTCTGACAGGCCCAGGGTGATGTTTCCAAATAGTTCCCTGAAGTCCTCCGTGGTCAGGACCTCACTCTCTACGTCAGCAGGTGGGGAAGTCCTGTGAGGAGAGCTGATGACAGGGCTGCTGCAGACCAGGTTCTCCACAGCCTGGAGCTCTTTCCTCTGGAGGTGCCTGGGAGAGGAGCACATGGGACACAGTTGGCCACCGGGAAGGGCCCTGTCCTTTTTACATTTCAAGACACCTGGAGACAAAAACAACAAGGCTGTCAAATAAGACCTTGAATGAGTCTTGAATTATAATCTTTGAATGTAGAAATCTATAAAAAAATGTAATGTACTCAAAAGTATCAGTCCATTAGTCTTTAACGACAACAATAACAGGCTGTCCTCATTCACTGTTCGTATACTACGAAAAGTAATGCATGGTAATTTGTATATAACCAATGTAATTATTATTACGACCCATATTGAAGTTTGTTGTTAGGCACCGACCTCTAGTGGCCATAGTAATTATGACGGGAGCAAAAAGTCAGGTGATGTAGTATAAGAGCAACAAAGTCTGCATAAGGTGGGGGTGGATTGATGGGTCAAAAACACAGGACACCCAGGAGACTGCTGTTTGTGTCCCCTGTGAAACCAAAAGTCGACTTTTTTTTTAAAGTTATGTTCGTAAGTTAACTTGTAAGTTAACTTCCATTCGTAACTACCATACATAACTATGTCACGTTTAACATCACTGCGTGAAAAAACACCAGACTTTCACCCGGGAGACCAGCGTTCGTGTCCTCTGTGAAACCAAAACTCAATGTTGTCATTTTAATCTACGTTTGTAACTTCTGTACAAGACTATGTCACGTTCAACATTACTACATGAAGTAGTTACATATGGAAGTACTTATTTTAATCCAAAGCATGATCTTTTTTAACCAAGGAGTTTTGATGCTTAAATGTGATGGTTACGGTCATGTAATGGTTGCTGTTTCACAATGTTAAATAGAACGGTCATATTTCGTAAGATATACAAACCGTTGTTTGAGAATACATTGAGAATAAAGAAAGGTCTAAATCAAATTGCAGTGCAGAAGTCTAACCTGGTGTGGTTTTATCCCAGTCATGGAGCCACCTCATGTTGCAGTCGCAGGTCCACGGGTTCCCATGGAGGTACAGGTTCTCCAGCTGAGGAATGGTGGCCACTAGCCTGGAGGGCAGTGACGTCAGCCTGTTGTCTGACAGATAGAGGTGCCTCAGAGTGGAGACGTGGAAATGTCCCATTAGAGTGAAGGTGGTGAAGGAGGCGGGGTGAAGCTGCTGGAGCCGGTTTCCTTCCAGCTGCAGCAGTCGCAGGGATGTGAGGCCCTGGAAGGTGTCCGGGTGGATAAACTCCAGTCGGTTGTGGTCCAGGTGTAACCTGGCCAAGGCCCACAGACCCTGCAGGGTGTGTCTGTTGATCTCCTTCAGCTTGTTGTAGCTCATCTTCAACATCTAAACCAGAAAGAAATTAATCATTAGTAATCATGACATTATGAGCCTCTTATGAATTCTGACACACCACCAAGATAAGATGAGACGCGCCAATGCTGAACAGGAGAGGGATCTTCAACAACACAGATTTTCATGGGAAACAGGGGTTAAAATATTCCATAATTTTTATGTCATGGGTTGTACTATTTCTCTGTTACAGTCGCAAAATTATTATGTAGATCACATTTTGATTAATATTCTAATTGAAGAATATTTTGAGAATTGGGTGGGACATCCATTCAGGTTTATTTTTGATATTTAAAGAATAAAAAGCTGTCAGTAGTAGCATGAGCATGAGAGGAGGTATGCGAGAACTCTTTCAAATACATTCATGACCCTGGTCTCCGCTGAAAAGTTAATAACCATAATTATACCAAATTTAACCACATTTGTAGAGGCACAAATGTTCAAATCATCTATGTTTTTTTTTTTCTTTTTACAATGAAAGTATTATCCGCAGCTGTACCTGGTCAGCCTATAAACACAATGGAGCCATAGTTACAAGGCTGGACACAACCCACTTCAAATGTGATGATGATAACACTAATGTTTAGCGTTCTATGTTGTTTTTCTAAGAGACTGTCCTCCACTGAAAAACAACACCATACAGTAGGTCATACAAGCAGCTTATTACGACTCACGTTTATATTAAGGCAGTGCCCTCTAGTGGTCGTAGTAGTTATGATGGGAGCAAAGCAATGAAATAACGGCGAGTTACTTTAACTTTAGGTTAGGGCTGGCCGATATGGAGAAAATCAAATATCACAATATTTTTTACTAATGTGGATATAATGACTAAGTGGGTAAAGGAAAATAACAGCTAGAACAGTCTGGTAAGTACAGAAAAATTACATCACTTTACTGTAATGCAGCCTTTAAAACCAGGTACCATATTACAATATCCAAAATCTAAGACGATATCTAGTCTCATATCATGATATAAATATAATATTGATATATTGCCCAGCCTTACTTTAGGTAACAAATGGATCTACGTCACATTCTGTGTCACATGCGTAATTATGTAAGAAAGCCCGGTTAAGGTAGGCGGGAGGGGAGGTGGATGGCTCAAACAAACCCAGTACTTTGACCCAGGAGGCTGTCCCGTTTGAAAGTAAATGTAAACGTTGAGTTGTTCTAACTTCACGTAACAAATGTTCTACGTCACATGTGTAATTACATCATATACTTACATATGCAAGTGAAGTAATGTAACAATTGTACTGATTTTAACCCAAACGGTCTTTTCCTAAAACCAACCAAGTAGTTTTGAAACTGCAACCATTTCACACCTTAACCACATATTTAAAACTGCAACCGTTATGTTTAGGTATGAGGACATGTTGATCTGCTGCCACCAGTAGGGGCACTAATTTAGTAAACGCTCCTGTGGGTTATATTAGAGGGTAGGAACAAATGACCTATCTGGTCACATCCAACTCCAAAGGAGTTGGATGGCCTCCAAAGGACTCCAAAGGACAGTAATGATATTATCAGCCATCTGAGCTGTAGAATACCATTATCTGGTAAAAAAAAAAAATTAACAGACCTTACAAATGGTTGACAATAGGAAACTGATGTAGATTCCTCATTGGGTTTCAGTTTCTTCATTCATTCATTCATTCATTCATTCATTCATTCCCAGGGAACATTGATTATGGTGTGTTCAGCTGCCGGTGTACCTGTAGTGAAGCAAGATCCCTGAACACTCCGTGTGGTAGACTGTGGATGTCGTTCCCATGGACCATGAGAAGCTCCAGCTTCCTCAGACCAGCTAGAGATTTGTCTGTAATCTTATTAATGCTGTTGAACCTGAAACAACACAACCAGAGTGGGCGCTATAATACACATTAAACCCATTCATGAGAAACAATACAGCCTGGGTATTGACATGCCATACAATTAAATCCCTTTCTTACTGCATTAAGAATGTAATCAGTCATATCAGGCATGCTAAGGATGCAGAAAGGACTGACCCCAGATTCATACGCTCCACGTGTTTGGATACAGCAGCTGGGATGGTGATGAGGGAGCGGAAGGTGCAGTGGAGCTCAGCAGGCTGGGGGCAGGAGCACTGCCGGGGACAGGGGACCAGGGCAACAGGGGGCAACATCAGCAGCAGCAGCAGCAGCAGATTGTGCAGGATGCACACGGCCCCAGGAGAGTCCATCTTCATTCAGTCACAGCAGCTGCCCAAGTAAAAACTACAATAGCAGGAATAATGTCACCAACACATGAAGTGTGCTATAGTATTATTATATTATTATTATTATTATTATTATTATATTAATTATATTATTATTATTATTATTATTATTATATTAATTATTATTATATTATTATTATTATTGTTGTTGTTGTTGTTGTTGTTGTTATTATTGTATTTTTTTGTTATTATATT
>JAOVVB010021245.1:0-16120 GCA_028570985.1 Heterobranchus longifilis | reverse complement strand
GTGTGTGTGTGTGTGTGTGTGTGTGTGTGTGTGTGTGTGTGTGTGTGTGTGTGTGTGTGTGTGCGTGCATGCATGCAAGGATATGATGTGTCTCCATAGTGTATCAACAGCTATTATCCACAACTGAGCCACGAGAAGCCTCTAAAAGCCGGGGCTAGGTCATTGTTTATCACCATGTTTTTTCAAAAGCTTAGGTACTAACATAGCATCGCACAGGGTGCTTTAGATACTCAAATAGCACATCAGTGTCCTTTGGGAGCAAACATAAGACTATTAGAGGCGATTTAGAATCCCTATGCAAGGGATAGCAAAGTTGCTAAGAAGCTGAGCACAAAGGGATTTTGGATATTGTCCTTGTGTAGGACAATGTGTGTCCATGCGAGTTGTCCTTGAAGTGGTCAGATAAAAAGTTATGCAGCTTTGCGAGCAATATAAAAGAGACAGCACAACCTAGAAAGTAATACTGATGAATCAAGCAAAATCAGCCAACTGTCAAATTATTTTTAAGGTTGCTTTAATAACTTCAAAGGTTAAATAAATGTTTTGGAGAGAAAAGTGCTGTTTTATTTTTCAATAGGTTGTTTATAACAGAGATATAAGCAAAAGACGAACATATGTGTAAGATGAATCCTCTTTTGTCTCACACCCTTTCTTTTCTCCTCGAGGCAGAAGGTTACGATTTTTTTTAAAAGAAAAACATATTTGTGATTAAACTTAATTTCTTTTCTCAATCTTTGCTGCTCTCTTGTTCACTTCCTCCAGCAAGATTCTGCAGACTCCGGCAGAGACAGATACATAAATCATCTCAGGAGGCTCGTTGCCCAGAGAAACAGACTGGGATCATAGGAAGGATTATATACAACTCTTTGGTTTAGCCCCAGGCCCTCTGATAGGCTGGTGCCATAGCAACCGCAAGTTAGTGTTAGTTGTCTTTGGTGTGAGCAGTCTAAGTAATTTTGTCTCGTAATGTGTGCTTTGATTGGTTGGGTGGGCTTGCGTCAGCATTTGGCTAGGATAAGATTATGTGGGAGTCCTTGCCATGTCAGATAAGAGTTCTCCGTGTGGAAGCAAAGAAGCTGCAGAGAAGGAAAACTTGGCAGGCACAGTAGCATCTAGGGCAATATGCTGTGTTGAGAATGCAATTTATGAATAATTAGATAAAAAGTAACTCATAAATTATTGAATTTCTGGAGGAGAGTAATCTCTCAGAGCCCCAGGGAGGGGGTACTAGTCAAATTTAAATTAATCATTTATATACCACACCCATTTATCACAAGTTTGACTCAAAAGAACCTCATGAAGAAAGAAAAGTTACCTGAAGTTAACTAATCAACAATAAATCACAGAACAAAGTTATTATATACATGGAACCAAAGCATAAGTCATACTGTTGGCTTTGCATGCTGTTATTTGAGATATAAAGAAAGAATAGCTCAGACAGAGACAAAGAATTTTAAAGGAAACACAGATACCTATAATGGAGTGGAGTCAATTTGTACACATATGAGGCTAATGCACTGAAACAAAGCACAATTATACACAATACACATACACAACTCCATGCACACGCAAACAGACAGTATACAAACAAAAACCCACAGGTAAAACATTGCATTATGAACCTGGTACTCTATGCACGATGGGAAGTGCATGGTTGTTGTTTGCATGCATTAATACTGTAGCACTTCCTTCCTGTGCTCGCACTGAAGATGATGTACTATAGCTAAGAAATAATGAGGCACTGTAGAATTCTACCCATGCCTTTACATACTTACAGAAAATGCATTCAGAAGAAAATATAACCCATTCGGAAACTGAGTAAAAGCTAGAACGTTACTGCAGGAAATAACATACATTTTTACGGCTCAGACAGCATGGCACTCATTTCAATTGGCATGCTTATTGCAGTAGTACTGCGGCAATACTGTGGTGGACACTTGTGGAAGATACGTTGAGAGGTGATGACACCAAATAAAACATATTTTGTCGTAACCTAAATGGCTGCTGGTATTGGATGGCCCATGCCGTGGTCTTTCTTCAGATAATAACTGGCACTTTTCTACCACTCACTCTCTCTGACACACTGCAGATTGTGGAGTAGTCAAGCTCGTTTTCTAGCCAGTATACCAACACCAGCACTCACATACACAGCCATTAGGCCATTTGTGCTCCTGTCATATGTGATTTAAAGGTGTGACATGTCTGAAACATCTGAACACAACAAACTAAACATGACCAAACAAAGGCTACAGTTACACTTGTCAGGTAATAACCTGGTTTGACTGGTTATTGTAATTCACTTTCACAAAGGATGTAACGTCACACACCAAAACAGAAGACAGAAGACAATAATATCAACAAAACTAATAAAGCGACAGGAAAAGCAAGCAAACAAACAAAATTAAAAATAGTAGCATAACATAATTGTTCATAACTATGGCTATTTTGGTCATTTCTCCCAACCACTCATTAAAATGGATGACATTTCTTTGTTTTCCAGTGCCTGAGCACAATCCTGCAACCTGTAGTAAGGGCCAATCTGCACCACAGTGTCTGCCGAGTCCATAATCCAACCCCCTCTGTTATTATACCTAATACGCAGAGCACAGGGCTCTGCAGCAGCTCTGTTCCAAGTACTTTGTTGAGGAAAGGTACTATAATTTTCCATGTTCTGAGTTACCTGGCACTCATAAAGCATGTGTATGAGTGGGGCTAGGATCCTTAACACTACAGTTAATATCAACAACTAACCACGCCTCTTCTCACCCCTCATCTTTCTCTTTTACCCATTATTTTTATCCTTTGGACCCTTTCTGGTTCCTTAATCAAATTTTATGTGCAGCATATGATCATTTTGGAACAGGACATCGATGGGCCCTGCTCATACCTTAACACTTTCTTTGTTCTCACCTTTTCATCAGCTCATCCTCCTGTGCCTCCTCTCATCACTATCCTCACTACTCCTTTTTCTACAATCACACTTACATGCACATACTGATGGATATGAAAATGAAGGATTGAAGAGGTTGCAGCGACATGATGGAGGGAAGCTGAGAGCAGGGAACAGACAGATGGAGAGATGGGCGGGTCAGTGACGTTATAGGGAAATCATAAACGTGGGTGACCATTAATCCTTCAGTCCTACAGTTCATCCTTCAGCTCATTCATGGAGAGAAGTAAATGAAAAAGTGGCAAAGAGATGGATGGATGGAGAGATTAATGTGTAAATGGGTGGATAGATAGGCAGAAGGGTAGATGAATAGATAAGTGAAGAGATAAATGGATGGATGGTTTGGATATTTAGGATTCACAAGTCATTACAGCAGCACATACCATCAGAGGGAAAGGAAAAACTGTTTGAGGGATGGCTGGAAGAGTAATGGAGGAAAGGAGGGATGGAGTGAGATATTGAATGAATGCACAGAATGCAGATATAGATTTCCAGAGATGAAAACCTTGGGCAAAATTAAGATTTCTCACAACATTCAGTTGTGGAAGAAGTACTCAGATTTTTTATTTAAATAAAAGTAGCAACACCACAGTGTAGTAATATTCTGTTACAAGCAAATGGACTGCATGTAGCCATCCAATGTAGCCATTATGCAGAATGGCCCATTTCAGAATAATATACATTCCATTATCAGATTATAATTATTGATGCATTGAGGTGTAAGCACCACTAATGGTGCAGCTGGTAAAGGTGGGCGTAATTTTAACTACATGATGCACTGTCGGGTGGCTTAATCCATAAAGACCCATCATGATTCATAGTTGATTAGTAAAATGACTGCAAAGTAGCTAACTAAAGCTGTCAAAATAAATGTAGTACATGTAAGTACAATATTTGCTAGTATAATAATTACTAATTAATTACATTTGCAGGCAGGCAAATGTATTAGTACTCAACTCCCACCGCTGACAAGTATTATATATAGATAAGTAGATCAAAGAGTGGATGCATTTATAAATCTTTGTTAAATATAATGAAACTGCTAAGAACCCTTTCTAGCTGTCACTTAATGTATTTTTCATGACCGTTTTGACCCTTTAGGTTGTTTGTCTGGAAAAATAAATTACAGTAAAATATGACATTCGAGTTACCTTTGTCTTTTCATGCGTTGTTTCCACAATCTTTGTTTCTCCTCTATGTTATGGACTGACTGACCCACAGTTTTTCATCCATTATTTTGCTCGAGTATAGACAACTGACCCATAGAAACCTAGAAACATTCTTCCATCCATTCTGCTCCATTTGACCCAATTATTATTAGCCTTTCTTTACTTAGCTTGCACAATTACATAAATCGACTGCCTTCCTTCCAGATATTTGCCCATCGTACTGTGGGCGACTGAGTCATGAAATTGCTAAGACAGCCAAGACACAATAGATCAATTATCCTATATGTAAAGGGTCACATCAGCTTACCCTCTCTTTGATGTGTCATCACGATAATAGGATGATTTTCTTGTTTCCTTCACTAAAACCATGTTTTGAGACTTATGTTTATTTCAATTGATCTATGCTTGCCATACCAGTTTCCATTCAGTCCCATTATAAATGTGGCAAAATATTAAATGAGTTATCGAATGCATGGGTTGTGTCAGTACTTGTAATGATTGGCCTGTGTGTATAACAATAAACAGTAATAGACACAGAAAAGGAAAATGCATATACTATGTATAGATATATTTGCTTATTACACGGCTTTCTTGAATACTCGATTCTGATTGGTCAATCATGGCATTCTACAGTTTGTTATTTCTGTATAGCAGACCTTTGCTATGGACGTAGTTCTGATCATATAGGCTCTGGAGGCCCAGAAGTCCGGTCAATCAGATGTGGCAAAGAAAATAAAACATAAAAAAAGTCCTGCAGCAGCCCAGGTTTGAATCTGGTCTGCGGCCCTTTGCTGTGTGTTGTCCCCTCTCTCTCTCCCCACTTCCTGTCGATCTTCAAGCTATACTATCATAAAGACAAAATGGAAAAACATTCTCTTACTCCATCAGATAACACCATGGGAGATTTTTCTAATATTAATTTTAATATATTTGGAGAGCACAGAACTTTGGATTCATAGATAATGGCTGAACTGTCCCCATTAAAGAAAATAAAGAAAAGAGAACAGCACAAAAGAAGCAAGAGAGGTTAAAAGACACACAGAGCTGGACGACGGAGAAATCGACAGATATGAAGTAGACACTAAACGGAACACGGTATGGGCTCTGGCAGTGTTTAAAGACTGGTTAATCGACAAGTAAATGTTAACAGACTAACAGTAACTGATCAGATAACCTCAATCAGGTGCTGCGCTTATTTTATGCATCGGTTCAGAGTTTACTTGCTATGGATGCAGAATCTAACAGACTAAACTATTTTTAGAGGAAGCAATAAAATATTTTTTTTAATTAATATAATAATTTTTAAATCAATGTTTTATGTCAAATTATTGATTGTTTTTTTATATTTACACCTTAACCTCGGTGTTTCAAATAATTATATTTTAATGGACATTTGGGGTCAGTGCCTATGCACTTCATGTATCATATAGATTAATGATTTGGCTGAAATTTACTTGAACAATATTCCAGGGAAGTTAAATACAGTATGATTGGTGATTTTCTTTTTTTTTTTTTTTTTCAAAGTTAGTTAAAGTTAAACATTCATGCTAATATACATTTTGATACTTGAACACACCACATTACCAGAATCTGGACTAAATGACCAATTAAAAGCGCCATGGTAAAAGGGCACCTGTTACCATGGCAATCTGCAGGGAGAGTGACAAAAAGAGATGTAGAGAGAGAAACAGAATGACAGACTGAAATGGGATAAATACACTGAAAAGGTGGGATATAAAAACAGAGACTGTATGTCTGTGAGGGAGGCAGCATTGAGACAATGACGGACAGAGACTGACGGACAGAAACCGACTAAGAGCGACGGAGCAAATTAGTGTTTAGTGAGTGCAGTGCACTCATCAATGATTCAGCCCTGTGCCTCACACAATGATAAGGTTTAGATAGCAATATTTGATCCTTCACATAACACTCCATGCCATACTCTTTATGCCCCTTCACATTATAAGCACATTGGTTCCCATTTCAGAATGGAATGGGCTCATCTGTTGGCTGAATTGTGTGTGTCTAAAGCACAATGGAGCGACTCTGTCGATATTCCATTAGGCTGTATAATGTTAGGGCTCCAGAGGACTGGGAGAGAACGGGAGAGGTAGAGAGCGAAATAAGAGGAAGAACAAGAAGAACTCATGTAATCCTTATGGTATTCTACTCACAGAGCTGTGTTACACAGTACAATATCAGCAAATGAGATTTGATAGGCATATTATGGATGATTTGTCTTGCTAATATTCACTCTTAGAATAGAACGATCCCTGATTGTTTCACATCTTATATCTGCATAACTGTATTTGGAAGTATCAGTCTCGTGTTTCTCTCAGTTCAGCCCTCTCTTTCTCTCACAGCATCCTTTGTTTCTGTCTTCTCTTCCAGCTCTCTGCTTTCAGAAAATGTCCATGGCTTTCTGTGTAATGATTCGAGGAAAGCTCGGCTGTTTCATATTATAGCTCCATGCCCCCCTCTCTCCTCAGTCACACACTTACCTCTTTGATTCAATGGCTGCATTTCTTTTCTCCAGTACTTTGTAGATCCTTCCTTTTTTCCCTGCAATGCCAAAGGAAAGCCCAAATAACGTTTGTGTGCGTGTGTGCATGTAGTCCCCCGTGAGTTTATCTGAAGAATCAAAGAATTGCTTTGGTGATTTCTCTTTTTTTTTTTTGTAGAAGAATGACAGAAGAAGGTTAACAATCACAAAAGTGAAGGAGACTGAGACAAGAGACAGCAGGAGGTATACGGGAAAGAGAAGGATCATTGGTGTTTGCAGTGCACTCTGTACTCTGTTATTGGTGGACTGTAACTGTGTCAACAAGATATATGAACAACACATATTTTTTGTGGAAATTAAAATAAAAAAGAGATACAGTCACGAAGATGGTGTTTGGGGAAGCTAATCATTCATTTATTATATTTCATGACAACCATAATTGTCCAGCTGCCAAACTACCGTGTGTGCAAATTAAGAGATTTCTGCTGTTCTTTTTGTTCTGTGTCACCGTCTACTTTCTTTCACTCCCTTTGCACCCTCCTGCTCACAGCCCTCCTCCCACACCAGAAGGTTGTTTATAATTTTCTAGCATGGTAAGCAGTGGTCACATTAGCATGAAATTGACTTGTTTAAATAGCCATAAAACATTCATGGTTGCAGTGATGGCACTGTTGCCTCTAACATGCTTTCCCCAAGATATATCATCATTTATACTGTGTGTACGTGACCGCGTATGCCAGTGTGGACATATAGTGCATTGTTTCTCTGCGTTCTTGTTTATGTCTATGTGCAGTTGTGTATTCGTGCACAAACGCACAAGTGGAAGCAGTGAAGTTAAGTGATTGTAGTCATTCAGACAACCTCTTCCCACAAATCACCCTCTCATTTTTCTGCTACCTCGATTCCTTACTCAGTCTATGAATATATACATCAATCTTCACTTTTTAATTAGCTTTGTTAAACTATTTTATTCTTGTCACTGCTTGTGGGAGAAGGGATTATTTTCTGTGTGAGCTCCCAGTGGAGTGGAGCAGAGAGAAGGATGGAAGGAGAACGAGAGATGGATCCACAATAATAATCTGCAAGAGTAGACCCCAGAGAGAGAGAGAGAGAGAGCGAGAGAGAGAGAGAGAGCGAGAGATGATCCCTCAGGGATGAAGGCAGAGAGATACTGTACAGGCCATCAAGCTTGTTTCCTCTCACTTGTTCTTTAGTGGAGAAAATTGACTTCTGTCTCAGTCAACCATTAATCTTGTTACAGTGCGAGGACATTGCGACATGCATATGCATTACTTCTTACACATGTGGAAACACAAATACTTATAAATACCACTGGTTCAATAGCGCAGTTCAAAATGAATATTTCTTGTGTTAGTATGCTGTGCTTTTAGTGTCTTCATGTTGGGTGAAAGATAGATAGATAGATAGATAGATAGATAGATAGATAGATAGATAGATTGTGTAAGTCTGCTATCAACTCTTAAGCCTAAATCCAGTCCAGTATTACCATTTAGTGGCCTACCTCAGGATAAAGGGATACCTTAATAGAATTTTAACAGGTGATATAAAAGATTCACCCCCGTACAGTTGTTATGAACGGGGATTTAGCTGTAGAGATCCAAACCGTTTTGTGTACTAGGCTGTAAACATGTTTATTTCTACTGTACTTGGGCATTTCGGCGTCTATGGGGACTGACACGCATTTGGAGCCAGCCTCGAGTGGCCACTCCATGAACTGCAGTTTTTGGCACTTCTGCGTTGGTTTAATTTTTCAGCCCCGGGGGTTGCTGCTTGGCAACAGCTCACAAATACAGCAGACACTCCCTTCTCTGTAAACTGGGAGACTGATTCCAGAGCACCCTGATCCCATTAACACTGGCCATTAACATTACAGATGTCCTGTCATAGCAGTTACTTTGCAGACATTAGTCATATTCACACTGGACTACAATTACCTGTAGTGTCGCTGATTTGATTTTCTGAATGGCTGATGATGATGAGCTTTCTGAATTTGCACCAAACATGCTATCAAGGCTTTGAAATTGCCACTGCAGTTTCCAAATCTTAGAAAACAAAATGTATCCCCATATTATGGAGATGCCAATTCACAATGGATTAATATTATGAAATTACTTGTGTTTAGCAAGATATGGTTGGAAACTAGATTTTCACTTCACACATTACGGGTGGGGAAGGTTCCTAGAGACAAGCTGTGTAACTATTACAAATAACTGGCCAAATCAGGACAAACACACAGGCAGACACACATGCACAGACTCTCACCTGGAGGCTACCCAGTATAACCATTAGCAACTCAATTGGAGCAATTTGTGGAAAATGACTTTGCTCAAGGGTATATTGGCAGTCATTTGGGGAAGGATGGTGAGCACAGCTTGCATCTAAAAAATGAAACAAAAAGTCATGTAATGACATAAAAGCAGCAAGGGAGGAAAGAGAGGGATGGAGGCGCTGTTGTAATGATTGTAATGGGACAAATGATTGAAGCAGGCCACACTATTGAGATGGGGATGAGAGATTGAGAGACGGATGGAGACAATGAGAGAAGACAAAGGACTGCAAAGTCTGCTGTTACTGTGTGCGAGGCTAAAGAGAGGGGAGGGAAGTGTCAGGTCTGATATGGAGGGATGGAGTCAAAGGGTTTGTGAGTGAGCTAAAGTATTTTTCACAAACAGAACACTGACACGTTTAGCTGCTTGTCTGACCCCCAATCATGCACTGCTTGAACTGTAATTCTTCTTGCTGAATGTAGGAATGAGGGAGGGAAGGAAGGAGGAAATGAAGGATGCAAAGTTTAAAGGAGGGCAGAAAAGCGCTCAGTGTGAAGTGTTAGGCTCACTGGTCAAGAAAGGAGGAGATGAGAGAAGGAAGTGTGAAGGCAAAGGGTAAAGTAAGGGGGTGAGATAGTGAAGCAGGAGGTGCAGAAGAGGACACAGCAAGTGGGAACTAGTGGAGAAGAGGAGGCCAGCTGAGTGTGAACATGGACAAAGGACAGGAGAGGGAGGGTGCAAGAGAGGGAGGTAGAGGAAGCGGTGGCTCATGCTAAGCATGAACAGAAAGTCAGCTGAAGTCACACCCAGTGTGAATGAGCCTCAAAGCAAGAGAAGATAGAGAAAATTACTGAGGAGAGCTAAGATGAGTGTGCAGACAAGTGAAGTAAAGGGGGAGAAGGGAGAGGTGATCGACAGGGCAGGGATGCATGTTGAGCAGAGAGAGAAAGGAAGGAAGGGAGGTGAGGGGGGGGGATGTTTGATGGACAGGGGATGCCATTACGTTCATGCTGAGATGTGAATGACTGACTTGAATCCACATGGTGGTAAAAGATAATGGAGATGGAGGGCATTTGATGTGAACGTGACAAATTAATGGATTGAGTGACTCTGAGAGGCATTAAATAAGAATATACGAGGCTAAAAAGGTGAAAGCAGTGAAAGGGATTTGGAGGCAAGTCAACACAATTGTCAAAATAAATGTCGGCGTTGCACATGTCCTGTGAACCATGGATACGTTACATATGTACATTGTAGCGGATATGTTGAAACCTTATGTTGTGACAAGGCTGTGGTTAACATGTGGTACGTTTAGGCATAAAAACCACTTGGTTAGGAAAAGGAAATGTTTTGGCTTAAAATACCAGTTTTTGTCGCCAGAACCACGGCTATAAATGTCCCGACATCTCGTTAAAAAACACCTGATTTTGGTGTTCTCCAATGGTCAATGGACAATGGTCTCCTGCTGTCTGCTGCATCGCAGCCGTCTCGCTCATATACATGTGATCTGAATTACGTCACTTTAGATACAGTGCCAACATTTTATTCTGGCGACTGGGCTGGGCAAGAAAAGAAGAAGCCAAAGAAGCTTTTTTTCTATCCATCCATCTTCATCATATGGGATTGCAATGGCAGCACAATAAGCAGAGAAGCTTATATGTCCTTTTTTTTGTAGCCCGCACTGCTGCTTCTGGAAGAGCACGACTTAGCTTCATACGTCGCTGATGATCGCTTGGTGCTCATCTCGGCTCAGCTCCAGGTGGGAGCCCTGGTGTTCCTATTCCAGACAAGATTGCTCACCTTTAGGTTAGGCCTTTCTATAGGCAATTCTCCTGGGGCCAATTTTCCGTAGGAGATCCCACCAGGAACTAATGCTCCAGACAACACAGATCCCAGGGTCATGGGTGGCACTTAAGCCTTTCAACTTTAATAAAGTGGCAATTCCAGGAGGAGAGGCTTCTCTGTCAGAAGCAGATAACGATGAGAATCGGAAGAGGAACAGATTGGCGACAGACGAGACCTGGAAGAAACAAGGAATGTGACACTTCCTGACGGAGAGGTGGAAAAAGGGAAGGAAATAGAGGAAGGGAAGAAGTGTAGTAGCTGTGCTGTGCTGAAGAGAGGGGAAGGCCCGAGGCAAAATAATCCGTGAGGAGGAATAGTAGCAGGACAGAAGTGCTCCCCTGTGAGATCAGAGTGAGAAAGAAGGAGAAAGAGCTGGCAGTGTGTGTATGCCTGGAGGGAGTTAGGGGAAGCCAAAGAGAGGTAAAGACAAGCAGGAGGGAGGGATGCGGAACAAGTGAAGGAAAGAGCAGAGTTCAGTGAGCTCGAGGAGGGAACAGGGCACCATGCAGTACGAGCGAGTGGAAAACACAACAGGGCAGTCGGTGTGGTGCAAGTGGGAGGAAGAGTCAAACTGTGCGTTTGTTTGCACCTCTGTTTCCTCCCAGAAATGTTTCTTGGCAGTTGTAAGGCATCTTAAACAGAGTTTAGACCATATGGCACCAAGACTCTCCAGGGCAAGCGTTACAAATTGAGTTTTTCTTTCCCTCTGTTTGAGAGGCATCTGAATTAGGCACAAAATGTTTTCCTCTCCATTATAACACACATGACATTCCCTGTCCACCATCCATTAAGAAATATTTCACAGGCACCAATGCAACTGCCATAATACAGGATAGTAAACTCTATTGGACGAGTGTTTTCCACTGTATACATCTGTTTGCAAGCCAGTTGTGCCTGTGTGTGTGTGCCTGTGTGTGTGTGCCTGTGCGTGTGCGTGCACGTGCGCGTGGGCGTGGGCGTGGGCGTGGGCGTGGGCGTGCGCGTGTTCGTGCATGTAAACACTAAAGTCTCCAGTGAAACCTTGTCAATCCTTGAGATGTTTACACTGTAAACGTGTTGGCATTTCTCCATGTCTATGTAGCCTCAAAGGACCGGTAGACAACACAAACATGCAATAAAATGAGGTTACTCAGTCACCAGCGCTAAAAGGAAGCTCCACCCATTTCAAAAATTAAAATTTTGCTCTCATCAGTATTGTTAACATGAAAAACTCTCCCAAAGCTAATATCATACTGATGTGTACTCGAAAAATAATGTTGTGGGACATTTGTCTAGATTTTCATATGCAAATGAGGTAGTGCAAGTAGTGTTTAACAGACTCAAACCGCAGACTTTTCACTAATCACCAGAAAATTATGCAGTAGAACTTTGCTAATATGAATCCCTCATGAATGGAGACCAATTGAGCCAGCAAAATGTTCTGATGACTTCTAAGAACTGGGGAAAGCATTACTTAAAATGCCCAGCATGCATGCAAGCGTAGTTCAAAATGTACTATTTCTATACTAATGAGCATAAATGTATTTAATTGCACAATCATGTAAAGGAATGCATATAATATAATGTAATTTACTTTGATAATTCTTTTGATAATTCTTTTAGATTTGTATTAAAACTTCTTCTGACTCCTGAACTGAGTGAAGAGGTAGGCCAAGCTTTGATGGGGATTCATTTAAAGTACCTTAAATGTGGCAAAACAGAAAATGATTACTTACAGTTCAGCACACAAACAGGCACAACAATAATGTTTATTTGTCTCCATCTGTGCTCTGTGTGAACCTGCAATGTTGAGAGTTGCTTTCTTCATGCTTTGATGAGTCTTTAGGTCTGTTTGTTCTCAGTAATCTGTGGTAGTGTCAGCTTTAAGTACACTGAATGTTGTTCTTTTGCTCCCAGCTTTTTGTGCAAGGCTCACTGGGGAGATGGCAAAAGCTTGATTCAATCCCAGAAATCTGGTTTTACAGATGAGATCATCAAGCATTGCTGATCCCTGTGTCAGGGTGATTTGGTAATAAGAATGCTTTAAAAAACAAACTCCATTTTAACTCCATTTAACTGTGAACAAGAGTGGTCTCTCACCACAGACACAAATCCTACAACAAAGGAAAATAAAAAGATTACTGACCATCTGCATGTACAGTAAACACAAGCTTTTGGGTCAAGGCAGTCCACATATTATGAGCTTGTTCTCTGGTGCTTTGCTTTATATATATATATATATATATATATATATAAATATATGTCCCTCAAACCATACGACCACACAGATCTATTGTTCCTACCCTCTAATACGACGCACAGGAGTGTTTCCTAAATTAGCAGTGGCAGGAGATCAGCATGTCCTCATACCTAAATGTAACGGTCGCAGTTTTACAGATGTGGTTAACGTTGTAAACGGTCGCAGTTTGGTTAGGTTTAGGTAACAAAAATACTTGGTTAGGTTTAGGAAAAGATTGTGTTTTTTCTTGAATGATCTTAAATGGACTAAGACTGTCTTAGGCTGCCTTCAGCCACACTCAAAACGGACTGACTGAGTCTGATTGCCGGTTACATGATTGGTCACCACAGTGTGGCGTTAGGTTGCGTTTTTTTTTCGGCACCCCACTGCGACACCCATTCCTGCAGCCAAACCCGCTACCTACATTCAAATGAATGGGAGCATTTACATTTTCACCGGAGCACCAGACTTAATACTACGTTACATGACTTCCTGCTTTGCTCCCGTCATATTTACTACGGCCACTAGAGGTCGCCGCCTAACAATAAACATAAATATTGGTCACGATAACCTGCTCGTACAAACGACCTATGGGGTAGTTTTTCAGGGGAGGACAATCTCAATATGTCCTTTATACAATTTGAAGCATAAATGAAGATAATTCATGCATAAAATGCAGGGAAATGGTCAGTAAAAGAGAATGAGGTACTGGGAAAAATAAGATGTAGACAGTGTCTTTGTTTTTCAGATGATTATGAGGTGGCAAGCTAAATTCATTAAGAAGAAAGAGACAGCTCTATTGGGTCCTATCTCCTTTCTCTGCTCCTCACTGTAATGGTTTTGTCGTTCTCTCATTCTTCTCCGCTTTTTCTTCTTAATTACTCTCTATCTTTTCTCCTCTCCTCTCTGGTCTCTACTGGTTTGGATCTTAAGAAATGAGAACCATTATGTATGAAAAAAAACATTAATTTCTCTTGATCATGTTAATCATACCTTGAAAATACTCCCATGGAGAGTTTTAAGAGAAGGTTGCGACATTATCATTGCATCATTGCCAAGTCTAATGTGTATATGATCACGACAGTTTTAAACGCATCACCAACACATTACGTCCAATGTATGCATTACAACTTATAGAATTATAATGATGCTCACTACGATATAAAAGTAATTATCATTTTGTGTTATAATTAAAATGATACTGATGGAAGTGATGCATGGTTACATTCAGACACAAGTAAATAACACGCACGCACGCACGCACACATACACACACACACACACACACAAAACTGTATTCCTAATTGCAGATACACAAAACATATGCACACACACACTCACACACAGACGGTTACATCCAATCTTACTGCCCATCTCTGTGCATTAATGTGTGGCAAAGTTTTTGTTTTTTAATTAAAGCTCTTGTGTTTTCACTGATAAGATACCCAGTCAAGTGAAGAGTTTCCACATTGTTAAGATTCAGCTCATGTACTCAGCACAAATAGTGAAGAAAGTGGATGTAGCAACATATGGAGCGGGATGGAAGGGGAAGGATAGATGGATGGCGGTGGGCACAAGAGAAAAGAATAGAAAGAAAGCAGAGGGAAGGAAATGATAGGGGCGGAAAACCAAACACTGATTAGGAATATGGAGGATGCAACAAAATGCTGTGAAATGAACACTTATTGATGGAAAGTGGAAATTTGTGACGGTGCCACAAATTAGATAATATGACAAGAACACAAATTAGATACGCCATTTAGTTTGGTTCCTCGTGTCAAATCTTTGTAAATTATACTTTAACATAATTTGGTTTGGAAAAAGTGACCATGGTTTAATAATAAAGACTCACAGTAGAAATGTTCATTTTCATATTTTCCACTCAGGAAATTAAGCTATGTCCGTACCACCACCTAGCTAACATTTTATTCCAGTGTCACCTTATGTTACTGCACAAGGCCTTCATTTATCTCAACTCCAGACTTTTATATTTAATTTCCCCTAGTATGTTTTATCATCATTATTCAATAAAAGTCTGTCTGTTTTATGATCTGCTCCCATTTTAATTGGCTATCTATTTTATAATATTTAGGTCGTTTTGCACAGTGTTACAATAACATTATCATGCCATCTGCCACCTAGATGTTTCACATGAAAAGCCTTCCATTGATTTAAAGGGCACAACCCTCCCTCCCCTTTTCTGGTACGCTTGTATTGTTAATTTCCATTGACAGCTTAATATGAAAGGAAAGCAAAGTGGAACTGATTGGCATTAGTTAGTGAGTGAAAACAGTGTTTTTGAGATTAAAAAATAAACTCAGAGTGGCACCATACTGTATGAGCCATAATTGTTTCCTTTCATCAATAGCGGATTTTACACCTTTATTTGATTCTCAGCCATGATTTGAATGCAAGCTTTTATTGCAAATGTATTCTTTTGTCTTCCTCTTCAAATGCATCACTGTTAAGAATTTCTGCACAACCAGATTTTTCTTCTTTTTTTCCCCTTCTTCCTTCCTTAGCTCTTTCTCTTCCATCCATTCTGCTGCAATCTGTATTTTCTCACCTGATCTCGTCTAATGAAGCAAATGGCTATGGCAGTTTGTCCTGGGAGCAAAATGTTGACCATTAGCCATCTCTCAGATATTAGAGACTAAATGAGAAGAATCACAGTGGCCTTCAGAAGCCCATTTACCCTTTACAGAATGTGAGTCAAAACATCATTGCGACAGAAAGAAACCACTCTGGATCTGTGTTTCCCTGCACATCTTTCTGTGGTGAGAAGTTGTTTCTATTAGGGCTACATGTGTGTGAGGCATGCGTGTGTATGATCGGACTGCTAAAGAGACTGTTGTCTTAAGCACAGAGGGTTGAAAGGTCTCATTGACCTATCACACCCACCCACATGAAAAGGTCAGAGGAGCACACACATGAACACACATCCTCACAAGCACACACACCTGTTAGGTGATCAATTGACACATATATAAGCCTTTCATCTCTAGAGAGATTGTACCTCTCCATTCCTACACACATCAACCACCCACACTTTATATGTTTGGTGCCACGCATTCTCTTCTCTTCTCTTCTCTTCTCTTCTCTTCTCTTCTCTTCTCTTCTCTTCTCT
Source organism: Heterobranchus longifilis (assembly GCA_028570985.1). Lineage (NCBI taxonomy): Eukaryota > Metazoa > Chordata > Actinopteri > Siluriformes > Clariidae > Heterobranchus > Heterobranchus longifilis. Next base: position 20 of record JAOVVB010021245.1, on the reverse strand, counting down.
TCTCTTCTCTTCTCTTCTCT
>JAOVVB010021238.1:0-16120 GCA_028570985.1 Heterobranchus longifilis | reverse complement strand
CTCTGTTTTATATCATATTAAAGTGAATATCTTTGTGTTTTGGACTGACAAAACAAGACATTTAAAGACATCACCTTCGACTTTGAGAAACTTGGATGGACATTATTCACTATTTTCTGACATTTTATAGACCAATCAATCAATCAAGAAAACAATCTGCATGAAAATATTGTTTAGTTGAAGCTCTAACTGGCACTCTTGTACCAAACAGGTGTGAGACATCAGATTGACAATCCAAAGCAGATTCACTGCTAATATCACAAACATAAATATGATAGATCATTATTGTATGTACCATCATACTGTTTGCTTATTTTCCCTCTTTTTTGCTGCTTCAGTCAACATTAATTTTAATGTGCAGTATATTTTTACACCTTGCCTCATTTCCAGATTAGTTTCCATTCTACTACCTTTTTGTATTTTTAATGGTTTATTTCACCAGTCTTCCTATAAAATGAAACAGGACACTGGGGTGTTATTTCCATATGAGCAGTACATTTAGTAAAAATAGAGCACCTCATCATTTTGTTAGCATTTATACCTCACGTGAGTCTCAGCCATAGGTGCTCTATCTATACCTCATGTGAGCTAGTTGTTTAATAATAGTGTGAGTGCCATGGTGATGGATTTAGATGAAAGCTACTGATCAGATCATAACAATGTAAAAGCATTTCCAATCAGCTTCTCTCTCCTCATCTGCCGGCAAGTGAGTAGTCTTCAATATAGACCTGTATTTTCTTCGTATTTTCCTTATTCCAGGATGACGCACCACTGAGAGTCACTCAATACTGAACATATACAGTATATACTGTATATATGAAGGGTTTATTTGCAAAAACAGATATCTCTCTTTTTATTTATTTTGTTACACCTATATTCTTTCTTTTTTTTACACCCCAGGTAATATTAATGAAACTGCTGTTGGTTTATTCATTTTAAGAACCTGCTCTTACAAATGAACTGTTCATATACTGTATATGCATTCATTCAGAAATGTACTATTGGATATTGAGACTATAACCATTTGAAATGTAGTCATAGAATCCACTATTTTCATACCCCTGACCTCATCTTAATGGCAGCGGCAAAGCCTTGAGAGACGTGTCATTGGCCAATTTGCCTTGTTAAATCCCCCCCAGAGATGAATATGTGGGGCCTGACAATGGGAACTAAGTCTGTGTGGTGATTCCACTCAATCAGTGGTGCACTGACAATCTGTCTTGACAATCCGGGAAAAGAGGAAATATGACACAAATGTTCTCATAAATCTATTTAGTATAAGGCATAGCCAAGGGCAAAGTACTTTGGAGCCTGTGAGAGAGAAAATGGAGAATGAGGGGAGAAAAAAAAAAGATGAACTCTGAGGATATTAATACCGCTGTGAATATATCTATTATCCACATTCATTTCAAGGCACTGCAGCATAATAAAGCAGTGCCCATTTCCCATTTAAACTCATAGCAGTACTTGGCTCTGTATTACGTAGACAAAATGCCTTTCTGGATGGGGTGGAACACAGAAGGGATCATTTGTCTTTTGGTTTCAATGGAGTTGCAGGGAATCATGGGGTTGAGAAGATATTCCCTCATGCCAGTCCGGGGAGGGGATCTTACTAAAGTCAGCTGCAGGAGCTTGACGAAGAATGGACGTAATTCAAGCCATACACTTAAGTACTACCGCAACATGCAGAAATGTTCTTTTTCTTTTGCTAAAGAGACATTTGTCTTTGAAAGAAACTCAAGATTTACATGTGAAGTTGTTACTTTGCACTGAAGCAACCGTTCCATCATTTATTTCACAGATGACGTGCTGACTCGCAATTTTAAAAATTGACTAGAGAGGAGATAATGACAAAAAAAAACGTAGTTATTGAAGTTTGGGGAGCATTTTGAAAGTGCTTTGTTAGCAGCTGGGCTGTGCTAGCAAAAAGCCAGCAGCTAGCTCAAAAGCACTATTTATAGATATTAGAATATGACTTGCTATTTGTGTTAATAAGTGCTCATTTAAAAAAGACCTGCCCTACTTTTTCATATTTATTCTTGCTATCAATCATATTGTATGCTTATTCCATTGAAACATGTTTCTTTTTTTTTCCTTTTTTTTCTTTTTTTAAGTTTCTGTCATTATCAAGGTTGCAAAATGTTTTAGCATATCACATACACACATTAAATACGTGTCTTGCTCATTTCTATTTTACTAGACTGCATAGGAACAAAGAGTTTGCACTAGTTAGATTATTGCCACTATTTTAGTAACTGTATAATGTGCCTGTTTCTCTGCATCTTAATATAATGTTAAAAACATACATTTATTACATACATTATACATTTGTAATAGTTATGGTGGTATAAACAATATTTAAACTACTCTTGAATTCAAATACCAATCCCGAAATTCTTAGGGTAAATACGAATATGCACTATAATGTTGAAGAAACTGTGAACAGGCCTTGGGTTAAATGCAGTGCTGCCTGTTTGAAATTAATTAATCATTCAGAATGTCATCTGCTTGCTTGGCAACCTGCATGATCTTCCCAGAAGATTTCTGATTTTAATAACTTCCCTAGTGACCATCATGGTGCCATATTTCCCAATGTTCCACCAAATATTGATCACAATCTAAAATATAGCATATTCATTTACTATTTTAGTCAAATAGACAAACACACAAAAAATAGGCTGTACTTTCAGTACACATCAGAAATGTAGTTTCTATGGCAACATAGAGCCATATAGACCTAACTGAACGTTTTACTGTTTACAGTGAGGTGCAGCTATAACCTTTGTTGTAATTTATGGAGTGTGCTAATTGAACTTAAATGACATCCATCATTTGATTCTCATTCTCATAGTGATGGAAGTGAGTGACTACTATTTTATCATAAATATAAACATAAATCCAGCAACCCTTTCACGTTGGCGAGATTCATTTTATTCAATAATAATATCTAATTTATAATTATGTTGACAAATTAGGATGCTTAAAGAGTGCACACTTGTTTTATGAGCTGTAATCTAAATCATATGAGTGTACTGTGATAAAACACATCAATGCTGGTGTTAGTATTGACATTCAATAAAAGTTTATAACAAATTGGCATTTCATGGCTTGAAAATGGCTCAACACACCACCTACAGTTTCAAATCAGCCCTTAGCTTCTAAGGCAAATGTTTAGGTACGTCGTGAAATGTATACAAAGACAGACCTCCCTCGCCCGTTAGAGACAGGAGGAGAGATGTTCCTTTTCATTTACCGTTTCAGTCGTGTAAGCAAACTGTTGAAGAGACCCCAGCATTTCCTGATTCTGCTGCTTCATAATAAAAGCTTTTAATTAACAAAATAACTGGGCACTTTTAGTGTTAAGGATTTATAGGAAATTAAATGTTTATCCACTGTTTTACAGTCGCTCTATTGACCACTACGGATCAGCCCGCTGCGTGCAGGCTCGCCAGCTTCTAAACAGGAACAGCAGACGTTGCGATGTAAGAACAGTATACCCTACACATTCATGAATTCAGGTACATTTATGAATCTAAAAAAATATGGTAATCGTTTACCGCCACCGTTTGCAATGCAACCGCAGAGTACAGAGTACAACTGACATGAGAGATGTTTGGGAGACAGGGAATTAGTGATGGTGAAGGAACTGGAGTGAAACTTCCCTACCTCCTTATCAAAATTGTTCCTCTTCATACTGAACATCTAAGCATGAACATTAATTTGTGTTTACATCAGTTACCATGTATGAAATGTACAGTAGTCTACAACGATTAAAATATAATGTACCATATGTACACAAGAAATTAATATCTTATTTACCTGGTTCTGTGGCTTAATCCATTTCCCAGTGAGTTACAACACCTGATGAGGCATTCTCCAATTATAGGAGGCAGACAAAAGTGAGCCGATATCACCCGTGTCCCCTGACCTCCACCAGTGTTATATTTGGTTTGCCAGTGCGCAGTAACAAGCTTCTTGTCATTGATTTTGATACCTGGCCACTTCTTTTTTTTTTTCTCAGTAATGGTTCAGTTCTCTGGTTTGGCTCTCTGAATTAGCAGCTTTCATTACTGCCGTGATATGCAGCCACTTGAAAAATTGGGAGTGTCACAACGATGACTACCAATAACACCAACATCTCAACCTTTGAAAAAAATAATCTATTTCACACTCAGTGAAGTTTCCCTGCTTAGATTTGTAGCCAAACTTTTACATTCTCCCATAGAAGTAATTGAATGACAATCTGATTTAGGTGCATATTAATATTCTCAGTGGGAATTCCATTTGCCATTTAATCGTGAGAGTTAATAGGGTGTGGTATGAGGCTCAAGAATGTGCAGCATTTCAAGTTTATTGCAATTTATATAGTGGGAAATTGCATGTAGGTAAACGTAAAGACTTTGGGATATTTTAAAAGGTATGCAGTCTTCATCTTTTGTGTTCATTGTGTTCATTGTGTTCATTGTTTTCATTGCAATGCTTCCAGCAGCAGAGAAGCTAGTTATGACTATTGGAATTATGTGCCAAAAACCAGTGTGCACATAACTTCAGAACTTGGTGGAGATTCACCCAACAGCTGTACAATGACCCGGATCGCACATCCAAGTGGAGTGGCTTTGTCTCTGTATGTACTTGAGAGGCCCAGCCAAAGCCTGGATTTAAACCCCTTTGAGAATCTGTGGAGAGACCTGAAGACTGCAGCTCATTGATGCTTCCCATCCAGTCTGAGATTAAGAGGGTCTGCAAGGAAGGAGAAAGAAAAAGCCCAAATCTAAGATGACTTGAAACTATAGCCACGTTTGAAATCTCCCATAACACTGAAGAAACAAAAATGATAGAAGCAACGCAAATCAGCCAAATGAGTCAGATAGTTGCACTTTTTAGCAAACGTGATAAAGTTTTTAATATCCTTACTCTGTTTATTCCCAAGTTTTAAACTTCCAATTTACTTTCAAAAGTAACACAATCTTTATCAATGCTAAATCAGTGGGAGTAGATACGGTTCACACAGACACTTGGGTCTAATTATTTTATTGATATCAGAAAGAAAGAAGAAAAAAACAACACGTTCCAGTGGATGGAATATGGTTTCTTTCGGATATCAACATCTGAACACTGCACATCTTTTAATGATTTGCAATGGGAGTGCCATGTATTTACCTCATGCTATTTACATGTGTCATTGTCATGTGCTGCTACAATCAGCAGCAGTGTGATGAGGCGCTCAGCGTCTATTGTGAGCTGAAAGCTGCACGTTTGGCTTTTTTTCTGGTTGCAAAGAGTTTACAAATTATTCACTTTGGGTAAACCACAGCGCCTGCACTGTCACCTCCAGCCGTCTCATCACAGCGGAGGAGATGTGGCACAAATACCACAATGACCTAAGGTCAAATCCTACATGTACAATTGCAGAACAACAATATAAAAAGCGGAGAGATTAATAACAGCTGAGCAGTATATTTCTTCATACATACGTTTTATATACATGTGTGTGTCCGCTTGCTCCCTGCGTGCTTCAGCTCCGTGCAGATGTGACACCCGCCGGGCTGCACGGAGGTCCCCAGTGATCGCCCGTAGACAATAACTTCATTTTTAGGTTCATTAAATGTACCCAAACTTAGGAATATGCAGGATATGACTACAGGCATTACTGTAATCTTCTGTTGCACCATCTGCTGACTGTATTACTGTATTAATATCAGTGGAGCATGCAGTGCATGGTGTCCCTGTTTACAGAACCTCATCATTCATCTGTATGGCTCATATTGTTGTTAGTTATCCACAATAATGATAACTAGGTAGGTTCCTCTACCTTGTGCCGAGCCCGAGCTGCTAACATTTCTTCCACGGGTATTCCATATCATAGCAACCAGACTCAACCATTGCACACAGGCTGAAAAAAAAAACACGGCGCCTCCAAAGCATGGATGTGCTCCAAAGCACTCTAGCGCTCCTTGCTGGGCATTTTCAGAATAGAGCTTGACATTTTTGGCTGTGATGGAGACAGACGTCCTTATGAAAGTGACACCAGCGATTGTCCGACCAGTGAAATTGTGGTCGGACCAGAGCATATCGACCAAACAATCAACAAACCGACCAGAAGATGTCATTCCTAACTAAATTACTGTAACTTTAACTAATTACAAAATAAATGTAACTGTAATCAGTTATAGTTACTAATCAAAATGTTGGGGATTCCAAAGGGGTTACATCTGAATATATTATTTTCGGTGAAACGCTTATATGTAGAATAGTTACATTATTATATTTTAATAGGGTATCTAGTAATCGGTAACCTATTACAATTACAAATTTACCTATTACAAAAGTAACCTTCCCAACACTAGATACAAGATACTATATTGTACAGTCAGATATCATGATGGATGGATATTTGAACAGGCTGTATAGCTAATCTATTTCAATGCAGATGAAATAAGACAAATGATACTATTGCCATTTTGATTACTTTAATTATTCAAAAAGAAATATTTCAAACAATAAATAACATTTACCAGATACTATTTAACAATTATTTACAATAAAAGAAACTTAAAAAACATTTTTTTTTTACTATTTTGGTTCTGCTGAACACTCGCAATCTCCGACATGCAACGGCGCCCACATAATTTTTCATTGTGTGATTCTTCAATAAATTTGATATCTAGTAACTAGCCTACGGTAGCTAAACTGTTCCTCCCAAAGCCCTGTCATACCGTTTGACTTGGAGTCTGGCTACAGCTAGGCTGGCTGTCTTCTTCACCCATCTCTGGCTCAGTAGCTAACGTTACTCCTGCTGAGACATTTGGGATGTGTTAACTGGAGGGGGGGGCTGTCCTGGGCTGGTGCAGAATTTAAGTGGGGCCGACTGAGATTCCCCCTATTTCTTTTATTTTTAATGGGCTGCTCCAACCGGCCTACTGTTTACTATAATGGAAGAAGGGGGGCTGCCCTGGGCTGGTGCAGAGCTAAAGTGGGCTGAGTCCGACTGAGATTCCTCTTATTTTAATGGGGTGCTCCAACCAGCCCAAAGAGCGATCGGCCCAGCAGGAAAACTCCATGGCCAGTCCGTCCGTGTTTGTTGTAGAATATAGTAGATAGATGCACTTCTGTTGTGTCCATTTTGTTATGTTTGGGGTTTCTGGTTATCACACTGCTGGTCAAGTCATAAAAGTTTGACGTGCTGTTAATGATTGTGGGTTTGTTTACATTTGGGCGTACTGCTTCTGCTAGGTGTGCACCTTTCCATCTATCATTTGGTATGTTTCTGTGCCTAAGCACCAAGCATACTCTTCGGAAGCTTTTCATGTTTGAGAACTCATCATTTATACATCAAAGGAATTTGGCAAAGGGTACTTGTATTATTGAAGGCACAGTCTTCAGTAATACACAACCAATGACAGTCTTCAGAGTCCTGAGACCCAGATTTTCAGTTGATTTGACTGGACATTTTATACACTGCTGCACATACAGATTTACATGATTAGGGTGTTTTGAAAACATAGCGAACCAAAGCCGGAATAATTTCATTATTTGGAGGTTTAAACAATCAACCTCACACCAACACATCAGTTTGTGGCTGACACGCTGGCAGAATTTAAAGGTTCCACCTGCTGTACTGAATTCACATATTTATATTAAAAAATGTTTTATCTGCCCACCAGTATAACATCAACTACACATGGCCATTAATCAACTTAACATTGTCACGGTGGCTAGAAATGGAAACAATTTCCTCACTGGTTGTTTAAGGTATACTCATCCCTGGACCCTGAAAGTGATAGAGCAGGATCAGCGAGGCCAGCCGTTTAAATGGACAGTCTGTCATGAAGAATATTAGGAACAGGAAACAGACCTGTCTAGCTCCACCAGCTCAGGATGAGTGATGAGCTCTAGAGAGTTTTCGTTTTTCTTTTTCCTTTTTTTTTTCTTACTCACTTCATGGTGGATGAGTAGTTCATTGTGAGACCAAAACAACTATTCTCTCTTTTTTTTCCCTGTCCATCTCTCTTTCCCTCCACCTCTGATTTCTTACATCACCACTTTGGCCAGCCCGTATGAATGTAGACAGAGATAGACACATGCAGGGAGGCCAGCAGCCCTGCTTACCATCAGGCTCCACTCTGTGACAGCAGATTTCAATGAGAGGTGACAATGGGACCAGGAATGAGAATAATGCTGTTTGCCAGCCTAGAAATTCAGCCTGTCACAGTAGACCATTTCCCATGCTGGGAGTTTTCCATGAGCTGTGGTGAACAAGGAAGCTCAATTTCAAATGCAACTTTGTTTTTCTGCACTTACTCATAACTAGAACCAATCCACCCCTGTAGATTAAAATAATTATATTTTTTAGAATTTATCAGTAGCTGATCGACAAACTGGCCTACATAACTGCTCTTATGGGTAACCAGAATTCAAACAATTCCATATGCACTCAGATCTTTCAAATTCTGACAGGTATAATGTCCTGTTTAATGACATACAGTGATTGAACCCAGACGAAGCAAATCCTGAGCGTAGCTCGCCAGTGTGCGTTTGCAGTAGTAGCTCACTTCTTGGAAGAATGGCTCAGAGACCACATGCTTCTCAGGGGAAGACCTGGGTTTGGGCTGAGCAGTGATGGAAGCATAATTATGTGTTTCCCTGTTGGGAGAAGACTACCAATGGGCAACAATTCTCTAGCAACAAGCAGATCTTATCTATATATTGTACTTAGGGCTGGGCCAAAATCTTCTATCCCGATATAGGTAATTTCCTACTTGGATTATTTCCCAATTTATTCATTGCAATCATATGTTTAAATTACAGAATACTCCACTGAAAACCTAGAGTATCAAATACCCACTCCCCCGTTTGATTGGGGGCTCTGAAACATTTGTAGCTCACTCATTCGTGGAGGACGACAGCTAGTTAGCTTGTACAGTTGCAATGGATTCCAATGGCAACCCAGAGTCACTGCAAAGAAACATATCAAAAAGTTCATATAAACTTCTCGAACCACTCATGCAGCTTAATCCGCTTCTCCACCTTTGATCTGTGTTAGTCAGATTGCTAAATCATCACAAAAACAGCGTATGTAGCTATGTTGTGGAGAAACTATGAATGCTTCTCTGTTAACCAGCTGCCTCATTCAGCAGCGTTCGTAGGAGGCAGGTGGTACTCATATCAATTACAGTCGTGTCTATTTTTCCCCCCAGAAATGTTAATGATGTGTTGATAGAGAAGGCATTTATACATGTTAATTAGGCTGATTTTGCAACTCTATATTTATTCAAGTGAGCAATGTTGTCATTCAGAATATCCCTGCACTACAGCACCACCTTGTAAGGCCAGAGCGATGCTCTTTCTGTAACAAAGTCTGACAGATGGGTACCACGCTACTGTACTCCTTGGTGGTTCAGATCTCCAGTGATTGGCTGACACATTATCACAATGCTTGACGTCTGCATTCACTTAGGACATTATCACAAAGCTTGATTTACAGTATGCTTTGTGCATTGGAACACAATGTGCTGCAGGCTTTTGACCTGTCATAAGAAAAAGGACATTTTACTAAACATAAGGGGACTTTAAAGTTGTTTTCATGGAGAAACTTGTGATAGCATGTCTGTCAGGCGACTCTGATAAGTAAGATGATGATGAGGATTGTTGTACAAATGAGCAGGAAATTGAGTTTTCTCTGAGGTGATCCCTGCACCCTCCAGATAAGGCCCTGTTGAGGTGTTACAATAACAAGTGCAGGGATTTGTAATATTGACTGACTGAAAGAGCATAATCTACAGTGCAATATGTCCACCCTGTTCAGGATTTATGTTGTGTGCTTGTGTCATGGCTCAGTGGTGAGATCTATATTAAAAAGGCTAAGCTTACCAAAGCGGTATCATACTATTGTTAAATAGTAATTTTAGCATTAACATGGAGTGCCCTTCCAAATTCTCCTTCACAGACCACTTGTATTATCTCTTTTCAAATCCAGCAGAAGTGGGATATGAAATGTTATTTTATAATCCAAGGATGACTGATTTTGGTTTTGTCTGACTTAATTAAAATCCATGGAAAGGACCGAAGACTAGCAAAATAGAGAAAAACTCTTGAAGTGATCAATATTATCTTTTTTTTAAATTATTTTCTTTTAATTTCACATCTCATTCATTGTCCAAATGTTATCTTATAATAACACAATGCTAATAACTTTATGTTTTTATACTAGAACATGCCACAAATTACCTTGCAAAACAGGATAATGGCAAACAAGGCAGCACAATGTTAATAAAATTACACAAAGGCAATAAGAACTGTAATACTGATAAACTAAAACCAAGCAAGAGAGTGCCTACAGGGGGAAAAGAGGCACTAAGAAGTTTACCCCAACTTGACTTGTTTTTTTTAATGGCAGTTTTGTTCTTATATCATATTTGGGTATAGAGTGGTAAAAAAAAAAAATCTAGGCTAGAGACCAAGTATGGACTATGTAGGAGAGAAGTAAGATATTTAAATCACTTCTGAGGTTTGTGATATTTTCACTGCCATGAAAGTGGAGACTTAATGCTCTTGTCTCAGCATCATGTAGGCAGAAATGTGTCTCTCAAAGACGAGGCATGGTGTGCATGTGTTGGTGTTGCTGCACATTTGGGTGTTATCCTCTTATGGTATTATTCTCTGAAGAGCAAGCCCTCCTGCACAACTAATTGCTAGCAACAGAAGCAGAGACCTTTGCTATGTTTAAACATGCAACATAACATTTTTAATTGTAGTTTTCCTGTCAGATATGAACAGAGAAATGTATTCCAGACCTCCACAGGCCTTTGTCATGGTTAAATATGTTATTAAAAACGTTGGGCTAGTGACATCTTTCAAATCAACAGAAAGGGGGTTGAGAGCTCTTATCTGTTAGGCTTGTGCCGATTGGCACATATTCACATAACTTTAACTGTATTGTGCAGGTTTAGTTTTTTATACTAAGACTAAGTCACCTTGCTGGCATTTCACTTGCATGCTGTGACCGAACTCCCCCCACCCCCAAACTCCTGCTGATCGGCCTATTGACGATCTTGAGTGGCCACGGTTGGACGATATGAAAATAGAAACAATCAGCCGACCCCATTATCTATTGTGCCAATCATAGTTCTGTTCATCCTCTTTGTTGTATGCAGACAAATCACACCATGCCATGGAGAAAAATACACATCATACCAGACATGCTATTTCCCTAGAAAGGCAACAGATCATTTACCGACTAGGTGGTCATTGCAGTAAAGTGCTTCTGTTTTCTCTCCATTCCTTCCCACACTCTCTGTCTCTATTGACCACTCTTTGAGAAAACGTGTCTGTGGCTCAAATGCTGTCATAAGAATCTGGGCAGCTTTCACCAACCCTTACGCGTCAGTAGGGTTGGGAATTGATTTTGGATACTAAATTGGGTCATTTTTATCATGGGCTGTCATCAATATATAATTTAAAAGCATGGCCTGAAGCGAGCATTGCAGGACTGCTCATTTGAGTTTTACTAGGCCCAGGGGAGCCTAGTCCCCTGTGCCCCTTTCAGTTAATGCATGCCACTATGTGTGAAGATTCCACCATCACTAGTGATTTATACCCCCCAGAGGAGCAAAGACATAGCAGTACATAGGCATTCACTGCCTGTATTGCAACATTTATATGGAGCTCTCAGATTTTTTCAGGGTTTGCCAAGACCATGCTTATCTATATCTATCATGAAATATCTTCATGAAATATGCTCTCACCATGCCACACTTCTTGCCATTCCAGGAAACTATGCACTAGTGAATTTCAAAGTAATCACAGCTGTATTGTTGTGAACTAATGAATAAACCATTGTACCTACGGTAGTGGCATGCTGTCTCTCTCAAGTGTTTACAGTGATGTGGCTGAGTGTTCTGGTGGAGGTTATTGTGGCAGAGGCAAAGATTCATTGTAACCAAAGCTTGTGGTACCTAATTACGCACATGATACAGAGACCACCACCATTCCCGCCTGCCCTAAAGTCTTTTTGTTGGTCTAAATACTACGTTACATGACTTCCTGCTTTGCAAGGCATTAAAAACGGCACACTGAAGGTGCAATTCTGTATTACAATGTTTCAAATAGATTCTATAGAAGGACATGTCTTGAACATATTTTTATCTCCAAAAGGGGGGCCTTGCAAAAAAAAGTTTGGGAACCACTGATGTAAATCATGCAGATCTCCTCTAATTTTGTCCTCGGGCTTTATGGAATGAGTTTAATTTAACAGCCAGCCCTTTATTTCCAAAATAAATCTAACAGGTCCTGACTATGACCTTTCTCTTACATGTTGATGATTTGCATTTTCCACCTTCTTTTTTTTCCAGCTCTGTGATATGGAGTCACACTGTGTGATCCATATTCAAATATTATTTAAATCAGTTGCACCGCATTTGCATTTGAAATTGAGGATTTGAAGCCAGGTCGCCTGCATACTGATCAGAGGGACAACCTTCATTTGAGTGAGGGTTGATATTGCGAATAAATGGGACATGGTATTAATAATTGTCATGAAAGGAGTGTTCTATATTGCGCACTGCCATAAAAGAGTGTTTTTCCTCCCATGTAATGAATCTGATATCATGCTCAACCCTTTTGCTTTCAGCTCAGGAAATGATTATACTCTCTTCAAATAGAGAGACCCAGCCATGGTGTCACTTTTTAGGACAAAATTACCCACAAGATGGCGGCTTGTTCACACACCAAAAACTCTTTCATATTTGCGGCCAGGAAAAAGAAAAAAAAAAAACATACACAAATGATGCTATGGTTATATCACCTACCCACTTATCTGCAAGCAAAATTATGTCATATGGCAGCACTACTGCGAATTTAGAATGTCAGATTTAATCATTTTAATAATTGTCGATACAGAATGATGTTAGTTTTACTACAGTCAGTGTTTTCTGGGAAGCAGCTAATATTTTATTAAAACTGCAGTAAAACCTGTAAAGCATTGCATCACCAATAACTGAATGATTAACTAACTGCAGAATATCCTCTCTCTCGGTAGATACCGCATGGCATATTTTAAATTTGTTCATAATAATTGCACTATAACATAACTGAGCTTGCAAATGCATTTATTATATTTCAGTTAATATGCAACAATAAAGTTGTTCTTTGTACTACAAATGCTGCTAGAGTTTTGAACTCTTCTTTTCTCCAAAATCCACTCTGCTTCTCTAGTTTTCAAAAGAAGCAAGTTAGTGAAAGCTGCCTAACATTAGCTCGCACCATTATCAGCACCATGGACTAAGGTATTGGCCCCAGTTGTCCACATTTGTATACTTTACTTATACTACTGCATTTCAATATACAGTCAGGTTTAGCTTCTTGAGTTTAAAATAACAATTTGACCGATAGCTGATGCCGGTGTTTTTATGTTGCTGTTTATTTTGTTTTTGTTGTTATTTATTCTCCTTTTTGCCAGGGGGAAAAAATAACTGTTTTAAAGTCATATTTGCCATTTGAATGAGCACAAATTCAATCATACAACATACATACTTTTAATATAAAGTTTTTAACCTTTTAACACAACATTTAGCCAGCGCAAAATTGATACAACACAACAGATAAATATCGGCCACTGCCATCGGTGAATGTCGTCTTATTTGCCGATTGCAGTCAACAAGGCGAATATATCGGTGCATCCCTAATTTCCAATTTCAAAATTTCAAACAGGGTTCCTACGCAGTATGCAAAAGTATGGAATTTGATTTTAGTAATTTCCAGGTGTGGATAAGTATGGAAAAATATTTGTGTTTCCAGACTATTGCCCTTATTCTGTTTTCTAAAAATATAAAATTCATCATTTCTAATAGCCTAAATTAAATACACGCAGAGTGTTTTTCATGGCGTTTGGAGACAAAATGTTTACCGCTGTGTGACGCTGTATGTGTCAATCGGGGCCATCATTTCCATGCTACCCATTCATTGTCTATATAAGCAGCCGTGCAATGCATTCTGGTAGTGCCACAGTGGGTGTTGCGTTGCATTGGCTGCTTCTCATTTGCATAAAGTTTGAGGTCTAGGCTATGCAAATCAGTGGCATCCAGCGTGACTCGATACCTCTGGAAACTCCAGAAACACATTTAAACTAACTGTTGTCGATCTACAATGAAGACAGATTCAACAGCTTATTTCTCGCCTCAAATATTGTTGTTTTTTTACAGAAACACATCTCAGTGAACTCCAGTCTTCATCCAATCAGGTGCAATCAGCCTGTATGTTTTCTTTGTTCGTCATTAGTCATGGAAGAGTAATTGACACGCCCATCAAGTGTCCAATGCTGGGAAGCGGCTCGACCCCTCGCATCCAAAAAGGCCCCCGTGGACACGTACCATGAGAGAGCGTGGCCAGATAATAAATAAACATAGCTATTTGAAATCTACAGAGAAGTCAGGAAATTTGAGTCTGGAAAAGTATGGAATTTTGAAATGGAAAATGTGTAGGAACGCTGTTCAAAGTTGAGAATAGTTGTGTGGGAATGTTGTAGAAAAAATGTGCATGCCAGTTTCATGGGCAACCACAATTCAGGTGTGTTGGTGTCCTTAGTTTTCCTCTCCTTTGCCTTGACATGGCATACCAGCTGAGACCTGCTCCTTACAGAAAGGTCTGTTTTTATTCCACTGAGAGGTAAGGAGGGACAGAATCGATTGTTGCGGGCCAAATTGAACCTGTGTCGAGCTGCAGGCAGCCACGAGATAAAGCCTCTGACGCTGTCTGCTGTGTTTATCATCAGGTGGCCTTTTCTGTGTGTGCTATGCTGCGATTTTGATGTGTTAAGTCATAATAGGGGAGCCACCATTCTTTGGAGGGGCTGCCAATAAAATCGCAGACAGAGGGGATTATGTTTCATGTCAGCCCATTATTGTTTCCAGCTTCCCCTGTACACTTTTTTTTCCCCCTGGAGAGGCTTCTGCCTGGATTTTGCTGCTTTCTATGCTGCTTCGCCTTTGTCCCCTTTTTGTTCATATTCAAGAGGCAAAGTTTTCAATGTGATGCTCTCTATATTTGTGGGCCTCTACTCGTCCACAGAAGCCTCCCTGTCATTGTGCCGACCATGACTCGCTTTCAGTTGTGAGGCCTGGGTCAAGAAAAAAGATACGCTTTTCCTTTTATATGGGAATGGGAAAGATGTAGCCACAGCAGAGCTTGGTTTAGTTATTCAGAATGAATCATCTCTCATTGGACCCTGCATGCCCAGCAGTACACTGAAACTCCTGTTGTTTTCACCAAAGTGACTTGTGCATTTCAGAGAAACACACATGGTTAGAGTCTAATGCCACCATGCAGACCTGCCACCACGGGACAGTCATTCCTCTAGCCAGCTGCTAGCTGGAATTGCATTTAACCTATTGATTAACTTGTACCCAAATAATAATATTTGTATGACTACAGTATCACATGCAGTAGATATGCCTTTATGAGACTATCATCTGCCAAAATACACCCCAATATGTCGTATGTACATACAGCATATTTACCCATGTTTACATTTTGTTGTTAGGCGGCGCCCTCTAATGGCCGTACTAATTATGGGGGAGCAAAGCAGGAAGTCATTTAGGCAGATAAAGTGACTTTAGGATGGTGGATGGGTCAAACTAACAGCACTTTTAATGAGGAGACCAGTGTTTGTGTCCCGTTAAGGTAACGCAAATTCACGTAACTACATCACATTCTGCATCACGTGTGTAATTATGTCATGTCCGTATGCACAGAATTTAAGTCACGTAACAAATATACTGATTTTAACCCGGATTCTTTTCTAACCATACCATGTTGTTTTGTTGCCTAAATCTAACCAAACTATGTCTGTTTTTACAACGTTAATGGTGTGTTTAAAACTGCAACCATTATGTTTAAGTCTGAGGATGGAAAACGCTCATATGGGTCATAATTTCTCCCACCACTAGGGGCGCTGATTTAGTAAAACGCTCCTGTGGGTCGTATTAGAGGGTAGGAACAAACGACGTATGTGGTCATATGGTTTGGAGGACTTGTTAACCATAGTTATCTGGTAGAAGAGGTGGGCGATATGACGATATATATCCATGATCTGCCTCTAGAGAGAGATCGTTGTTATCGTGCTAAC
>JAOVVB010021206.1:0-16122 GCA_028570985.1 Heterobranchus longifilis | reverse complement strand
TATTATTATTATTATTATTATTAATAATAATAATAATAATAATAATAATAATAATAATAATAATAATAATAATAAAATATATGTCTGAACCTTTCTTAATTAATTCAGAGAAGCACCATTGGCAAATAAGCAAAAGCAAAAGCTTTGGGTATTCTTGGCTTTAGCTTTCAGCTTTGCCTTGATTTGGGAAGTTTATCTCTTTCTTCTTGCAGATCCTCTCAGGTAGACTTGGGCAGTATCTATTTTTTCATACCGTCTTGCCGTTTTACTGGGGTATATGGTAATACCGTCATATACCATGTATTGTGTGGAAAAAAAAATAATTGTGTGGCGAAACATTATAACATATAAAACAAGCATTTTAAAAGTTGTTTACTTCTTGTGTTGTGGACAGACATGAATTCAGTCTTTTTACTAATCTTCATCATGATATAGTTATTTCAGTGTACTTTTGATCCCTTTATTGCAAATATATCACAGCAACATCTGTTTATTTTGGGTTCATACCACTGTAGTAGCAGCTGTTATTATGCCCTCCGAACTCCATTCAGAAAACAAACATTTTAAACGTTGTTTACTTGTCGTCTTGTGGACAGACGTGAAAAAGCATCACTTCATACTTTTTACAAATCTACATCATGCTGTAGTCATTTCAGCGTACTTTTAAGCCATTTATTGTAATTAAAAATCATAATCTGTACCTCAAGTAGCACTGTAACCAGCAGTCATCCTGACTGATGTTATGAATCTATGATCCGTTTGGTTTTCAGACGTATCTGGGACTTCCACAACAGGTACACAGCAGCCATGGTTGTTATTTCCGCCATGGTTGATGAAAGAAATGTTGTAGGTACCTACAGCGACGCACTGGTGTGAGTAACGCGAATAAACACAAATGATAGCATATCTGTATAAGTTTAATAGAAAGAGGAGCGTGTGTATTTTTGACGGTATTGAAATTCATACTGCCAGGATTTCTAAATACCCTGGTACACCGTAATACTGTGATACCGCTCGAGCCTACTCTCAGGCTTTACTAAAGTGGAACGGTGTCTGAGAGCTGTGATCCCCAGGTTTAGGTGAAGAGTGTTGTCCTGGCTGCGTGCTTCAGGTTATTGTTGAATCTGAGGTCATGTGTGTTTTCTTTGAGGACTCTATATTTGACTGTGTTCATCATTTCCCCAATCCTGATTCCTGACACATTTCTAAGTACATGTCCCTGAGTAGCATCTCCACAAAATTATACTACCCACCATGCTTCACCTGCACGGTGGTATTACCTTGATGATTTGCCAGACATATCACTTGTATTCAGGCCACAGAGTTCAGTTCCTCTCTCCTCAGACCAGATAGCTGTTCTGCCACTTGGTAGTCTCCAGACAGAATGTCACATGCATGCTTTTTTAAAAAAAAAAAAAGGTTTTTATGTTTTTGTTTTTTTTGTTTCAGGAGTTGTTTCTGTCAGGCCACAACAGAATAAAGGCCAGATTGATGGATTGCTGCAGTGATGCTTGTCTTTGTGGAAGGTTTACTCATGTCTGCAGAGGAACTCTGAGGCTCTTACGTCTTGGTCACCTCCCTTACCAAGGCCCTTGTTGCCTGGTTACAGAGTTTGACCAGACCTCCAACTTTTGAAAGTCTTTTTTCCAGCTGTTTCACAAAAATGTGGCTTTCTGCACCGCTGAAAACTTCAAATGTGTCAGCAGTGTATCCTTCCCCTTCCTCAGATCTTTAATATTTCACAGTAAATCTGTATTGGGGGTCTATGGTAAGATCCATGGATGTGACGTCTTAGCTTTTGCTCTGACGTCCTCTCTGAACTATGAGACTTTACATGGACAGATGTGTAGCATCCCAAAGGCCTGGACAGACCAGGGTTTTAAAGGGCGAAATGTCGATCAATTCAAAATGGATTAATTCTGTGACATCACCATGATCAGAGCAGGTCAAATTAAGTTTGACACTTGAATTCTTGACAGTGCTGAGCTTTGAGGGGACAGAGAGCAAAACAGATGACGCTTCATTAGCTGTGTTGTACCATTCACTTTTATTTATTCTCCTCTGTCTGCGTTAACACAACAAAGATATGTTTTGCAGTTAGTTATGAGACAGGAGTTAATGGTACAAATATTTATTTTGAATAAACTGTGTGAAATGATTGTGTTGTTAGCGACCGAGCTAAGCTAACAAGCAAACAGAATGGTGAACATAATGCCAGGGGGGGAGCAGAGAGAAAACAGAGAGAAGCTCCAGGGGCTGTTGTTCACGGTTAACACACCAGCACTTCACTACGTCACCAAGCTCCCAGCTGCATTCATTTCTCGCAGTAGAGCCACCGTCGCTTTGATAATTTAATAATTATTTTAAATGTGTTACAGGTGGACTTGTTTACTGTACAGCTTGTGTACACTAAAACAGAATACTTTCTGAAGCTACTGTAGATATGAGGGGGTTGGGGGGACAAAGAACAGGAATTATGTGTTTGTGTGTCTCTGAGTCAAAGAGAAAGGGCCACTTTAGAGCTTGCACTGGTGTTCATAAATCACAAAGGGAGGAATTCACTGCAGAAGTAGACATGTTATTATCTACACCCAAAGTGGCACAAACTGACCATTATGCAAAATACTTTAAGGGTCAATTTGGGATTATTCTTTGCTGAAACACATTCTTGTTCTTGCTATAATACTGCCTTTTTCACAACAAATATCGGCCCATTTCTTTTTCATTCTAATCACTCGATCCTTCAGAGATTTTTTAGATGATGTGCCTGAGTTAAGAGGGTGCAAGAGCTCTAAATGCTGTGTGAGGAATGGCACAAACTTTGTCAATTTGCAAATTCACATTTCCTGGCCACGGAAATGCTTAGGTAATGTGTGATTTCACAGTTTGTTGCTCACTGTCCGAATATAGCTCATTATTGTAGGGAAATCTATAATGTTGGATATTGGGACCGGGCCATTTTCTCATTTGTGAAAAAGCTTGTCACTAATAATATCAATGATAGCTCATTCACAAATGATACAATGATTGTGAGTTTCTTGGAATCAGTATCTTTATTTAAAAAGAATATCAGGAAAATGTGTTTCTTTCTTGCATAACACACCCCCATCCTTACCATCTCCAGCTGTGGCGGCCTGTCAGGCTTTAGTTCAAATACTGGACCCAAACCCTAACCCTAACCCTTAATCCTGTTCCCACCCGCACCAAACATTCACACTCCCGGGCCCACACACACAAGTTCATCATTAAAAATATGATTTTTACACCCCCCCCCCACTCATTTTAGTGATATATGTTTTGGTAAAACAGCACCCCCGCACCAGTAACAGTTCAGGAGGAGAGTGGTACTGCGGCAAGAGGCTTCCAAAACAAAAACCCACAAAATGATAATAAATTGAATAATATTGATAATAAGATGAAGTTCTGGAAAAGCTGCTAAAATCAAGAAGACATCACAGTAACTATAGAAAGTGCTATGTTGTTTTGAAGTGTTTGTGAAGAGAATGTCACTCTCACCGGACTGCTTTTCCTTTTTGTCCATTTCACATTAATGAGAAGGTGTCTGATAGAATTAAAATCACACTTTACCACATGCTCTTTGGTGGATTATGTGTTTGCTGAATTACAGGAGATGCTTGCACAGATTCAGCAAAGATGGTGAATCTAACTTTATCTGTTTTATTTGATCCATAATTAGTTGGTGTTTCCCTTGTTTTTTTTGTTTTTTTTTTACAGACACCAGCTCAGAGCGGGACTGTGCAGCCGGCGAAATACTGCAAGGATGATGAACTGATGAGCAGACTGGGAGGGTCGATTGATGACAGGTGCGCAGGTGAACAGGATCCAGGAGCCAGGTGAGTGAGTAGCAGGACAGGAACAACACGCATGCATGCACACACACACACACACACACACACACACACACGCACGCACAAACACAAACACAGAGAGACCAACAGGGGACACAGCAGGAGAGGGAGCCACAGACAAACAAGGGAACAATACTGAAGCCATAGTTGAGTGTTTTGAAATTCCAGTGGATGAAGAGTTAAAAAAACAAAAAAAACACAGAATAACCTCTAAAAAAAAACACAAAGATGTCCTCACTCTGAAGGATAAGTGGAAGAACAGTACCACAAACTTCACTTTTTCCCTGTCGTTATCCATTGCTCATCTTCTGCATGGTTGCTTTGTGACTGGCATGTGCTGTGATGCCACATGTGTAAAGAAAAATGTCATTGGAGAGTCTGTTCTTCACCTCTCTGTTTACCAGTCTCCTGTCATTAGGACACTGCACATGAAAGCCATGACAGATATAAAAGGAAAAAAAAAACCCTCTGAAATGGAAGATTAAGTTTACCTTCCTCCCCCGTTACCCTTTTGTTTGCCTTCCATTCCTCAAAAGTCTGCGTAATATCCATCTGGCTCTCTCCCACCTCTGCTGCACCTTCTTCCATCTCTCAGCTTAAAAGACAGAACAAGAAATGATTACCTTTGCCCAGAGATACCGGGCCCTGACTCCAGTGTAAACTCATTTGGAAAGCAGATGCTCATACATCATATTTCACTCACCAGAATACAAAACTGATTACTCTGACACCAGCTGAACCATGAGTGGCAAACTTCGTTTGAGGCCTTCCTACTTTGTTGATGACGGCACATAGTGTTTTCTACCTCAGGTACTGTGCAATCTGAGTCTATCTGTGAGGACAGGGCATTACACTGGCACTCATACATTCCACAGAAGTATGAATTTCTCAATTCAAAAAGGCGCTTATAGCAGTGGCTGTTTCCACAGACTAATATAATTCAGATTTTCCCCCAGGGCTGGTTCATGAAACTGTCGCTGGCAGCCTCTCTACACTGTTTGATGCACTTGGGAAACACTTAAAATTGTTGAAGCACAGCGAATTTACAGTAAATTTAAATATTTTTTACTGTAATTAACTTATTGTATTAATTGGTTAATTATTGAGAATGAAGACCTACTGTAATACTATAGAAACAATGTGTTTATAACGCTATATAAGAAGATAAACTACTGTATATGTATATGGTTTAAAAGGTTAAAAACTATTGGATCCAAATCCATACTACAGCAGTTATTGGTTTGGGGATGTAGGGAATTTTTTTTTTTCTTACCTCATCTCCTGTATATGCCAGCAGTGGTTGCGTTAGACTTTCTCGTTGTCCGGGTGCTTGAAAGCAGCGGGGATAAGGAGTTGGGCTCCGGTTTGTTTTTCCCTCATCCCGGTGACACAGCACATCAGGTGACGCCGTCCCCGTCTCTCTCTGTGGCTGTTGCAGCTGACTGGGAAACCTGCAGGCAGGTCGCCATAGTGTGACTAACTCGCAGTCCTATCTGCTAAGTTGCTAACATCCGGCAGCTAAAACTGAACTTGCGCTCCTGAAATTTGGTTCTGTGTTACGTGCATCAATCTACATACCATATGTAGATGCAAAAATACTGCATGCTACACTTTTTAGCCACCCTACATCACCACAGGGGAAATTCCTTCACCGCGACAGCCCTTTTTTTTTTCTAGCTCATAGAAATTATGCATTTAAGAATAAGACGAGCCAGAGCCACAACTTTCATTCTCTTGTGCGTTGATGTATTTACACTATATCCCAATAGGCTTGGGATTCTGAGTCAGTGTGACATAAGGCTTAAGGCTGTGTTGTGACAGCAGAGCATACATACTAACACGCATTCATCAACAGGATGTTTGATATGACGACACACAGTGTGCTGCTACACTGGAATTAAACTGCTATATCAAAAGTAATAACATCAGGAGTCCTTTGTATGCGTTCACCCATTACTTACTGGATTAAACGAGTCAACAGTTCTAAACATATAAACTTGTGTCTTAAATCACTGTAATTGAATAGATTCGATAATGTTATTGTGAGTTTTACCCTGATTCCAACAACATAGTTTTGCAGAAGCAGAGACTCAAGTTTTTAATTGTAGGATTCTTTGGACAAGCATGATATATTGTAGTGTTTTGATATTCATTTGTTTCAATTGCTGCTTGTGGGCTTGTAACATTTTAGCGTGAATACTGTCACATTGCTTGTGTGAGAGCATTGCTGCGAGCTTTGTCCTCAGACTGTGAGAGCAGCCTGAACTTTAATATGCATACAAAGGGGACTTATTCATAAGGCCAAACATGGAAGGTCATACTGTATACGTGTTGGCAAATACAGCGGTGCATGTTAGTCTTGTGAAATGCAATGGAATGTCATTAATGGAGGCCGGAGGGTACCCACATGCATTACAGCTCCACACAATGCAGCTAAACTGATCAGTGATGTAGTGCTGAACACTCCTCCCAGGGTGAAGATTTTCAGAAACTCTGTTTTCAGTGTAGACTGGAAAACTGAGTTTTTGGCTTGTAATTTCAGAGCGTGCGTCATTATCGCGTCACAAATTATTTGCATTTCGTGCAGCGGCAGACGTGGCTAAAATAGTTCTGGCTCTAACCTTGCTAACAAGACTTTTTTACAGGTTTGCACATAAATGTACAGAGACGACAGAATGTGCTGTGGAGCGATGGATGCACCATTGCAGCAGGTAGCTTCCAGATAATAGCTTTGTTTCAGGATTCTGATTGGCCAACATTGCTTCAAGGTTAGCTTTACTGTATATTGCCTCCTGTTAGTTTGGCATGTTCTTGACTGCACTTCAGTTGTGTTTTTCATTTGGACAGAGATTTATTCTTTTTTGCTTTTTAAACTGCCTGTGTTGACGGGATTTCTTTGAGAACGATGGAGAGAAAAAACCTGTTTTCAAAAGTACCGGTGTATGTGTGGATTAGGCCTTAGAGCCAAGGGAGGGAAAGAAAAATGGCATAACCATTGTGAATGATTTATGGTAATTATTTAAGTCAGTGTGTCATTGCCCCAAATGTGCCATGGGATTGTGTACTAGTTGCACTTCCTCTTTAGCATGATGGTAAATTGTAATCATCATTACCATGATGTTTCTGAGTTACCACTTTCTGCCCATGATGCATTTCTTCACTAATTGCAATGTCTTCCAGGATGACAACACTTTTATCTACAAGGCGTTAGTGCAGTGAACTGAACAGCATGATAATGATGTTGAAAATATACCAATTTATTCTCTATAGCCTGGCATCCAGGCTGAGCACGAGGGGAGATTTTTCAGCAGGGTTTAGAGACTAAACCTTCCTCAATATTTGTGACACGCATTGTTTTACCGGCAATGTCCGACAGAGGTAAAGTGACCTGATTCTTCTGTGATGGGGTAAAAAGGGGAGAGAGGGTTTAAGGTGGAAATGTCTTATTAGCCACCTCAATCCTTTGATGAAAAATGTTTTGTTGAATTGGAAAGGTGAACATAATCAGTAATCATCACCCTGGTAAAAAAAAAAAAAAGAATCCTGTCAGTCTTTGTTAGAAAGAAAAGAAATATGAAAGCTCCAACAATAAACCATGATTGACTGAAAGGCTTTTGCTCTGGATTAAAATTTCACATCATCTTCAATTTGTTAACACATGTCGACGAGTGTGTTCACAACATGCATTCGTCTCTTGAATCCACAGTCATTCCCAACAGATGTTAGGAGAGCTTTACACAGGCCATAACGTTTTAATAGTCTGGAAATAAACTGTGTGAAAATCATTCTGGCAATCATCTCTAAAATGTTATCCAAAATTGTAGTCGTTCTGTTGAGATGTGTGCACTCCGGAGCTTTAATGATGGGGGCAATTTAACCACTGTGCCTCTTATTAGTAAAGGCAGATTGACTGGCATTAAAAAAGACAGCGCTTCAGCCCTTTAAGGACAAAGTTTAGAAAACTTTGCCGAGGCCTCTTTTCAGTTGTCCTTGTCTCTTTCTGTCTCTCAGACTCTGTTAAGGGGAATTAAGGGGAATCAGGTGCTTTGGTGCCTTTCTAGTCACAAACTAACTTCTCTCTAATCCAAAACCAGAACTCAACTTCACCCCTGCTTGCCCCATACCCCCACCAGTTGCTACTAATCTGTTTTATCTACCCATTTTGAAACTGGAGGTCACAATATGGCTGGATACAGTGTCGAGGATGATTTTTTTATTATTTTCTGTTTGTTGTAAGCTGAGGGTTTCTTCTGGATGTTGACAGAGTGAAAGACTGGAAGTGAAACATGATGAAAAGTGAACAAGAAAGGTGTGAGAGGCCCACACAGTTTAAGAGAGCACACTGTGAATGCAGCAGCGCTTCATTCAAACATTTGAAAAGGAGCAATTTATTTGCATCATGAAAAAGCTTGTTGAAGTCATATTTTGCGTGTGTAATCATACTGTAGGTAGAGGGCACAGGCAAATGTGTGGTCCTGGTGGAGATCTTTGGCCCCTACGTTCTTTCCCTACAGGCTTAACTCACAGGCATCACACACAAACACTGAATCAATTTAAAGGCCAGTTCCATCTGGGTTCTTTTCTGGGTTTTTCAAATGGAAACACCCACTCAGCCTTAGCAAAAAGCAGTGACATAGGTTACCCATGGAGGTACACAGGAAGCTAATTAATAAGGTTATGAATATTGCGAATGTTTGGAGCTGTGTACTGTAAGATAAGATAAGATCTGAAAGTCACAGAATGACACAACCGATCACAGGCAGAAGACCAGCAACTGCAAGGTAAAATTACTGTTGAGTCTGGTAGCCCAATATAATGCATTCAGTCCCCATCTAAAACCCTGTTTGACGACAAGGTAAAGCAGCGAAAATATTCTATATACAGCGTACACTTGAACTGGTATTGATTTTGTTTAGGTGGCTACAATGTTTTGCTTGCAGCCTCATTCACAGCTCCATTGACAAAAATAGTAATTTAACCTCACAGAAAACATTTAGTTAGTTCCTTTCTGTTATTGTGTGACATTCAGATCCAAACCAGAGACTGTATATATTATATATCTTCTGTATTATATATTATATACAGTCTATGATCCGAACTAACGTGGCGTCCACAGCAGCTCAGCTTCTGTGCCGGTGGTGTTACTGCTGTCTGCTCATATGTAGCAACGTCATCATACAGAAACCTACATCAGGTCAAGGGCTATGGAAAAACAGAATTGACGCTAAAACATGTATTTCGACCAAAATGTGAATGTTTGGATGTGAATACATGAGGAACAGCACTGGGAAGCTACAGAATGATATAAAAACCTAAACTGATGCATAGAAAGAGGACTGTGGGAACTACATATAAAGAAAAGATAATGATTGAAAGACTTAGATTTGCAAATAATTGGCAGTAAAATGATATAGAAACCGTTAAACTTAGTGTCCCTTGAAAGTGTTGTGAACAGCTGGTAAGAAATTAATCTGAAAGGTTATACAATCACTGGCAGATGGTTAGACCATGATATGATGGAATTTGTATTAGGAAAAGGTAATATGCCCCACCAATCCCCCTATGCTGTAGCCCACAGGCAAATCATTTAAGTGATAGTCACTTATCTAATCTGTATTCTATATTTTCCATGCATGGCTAACTGCTATTAAACAGAGCATGGCTTACTGCAGGACAGCCCAGTCACAACAGTTTCTTCTAGTGATGTTTTGAATAAGCTCTGCACTTTCTAACTTTAACTGCACCCACAAGGTCACACACCGGGGCCCTCCCCGGTCAGTCGCAGATCTGTTGGAAAAAAAAGAAAAAGTGTGGATAGAGAGTTGTTATGAATAAGAAATGATAAATTCATGAAAAATTTAGCCCCGTCTATACTGAGATTTTAGGTTCTGACTTTGTGTCACTTGCAATGTACCATGGCCTCAGTGATGACTTCAGGTTTGGTGGCTGGGCAGCTGAGACTTTTTTTTTTTTTCCTTTTTGCCCTGTAAGCAAATGTT
Source organism: Heterobranchus longifilis (assembly GCA_028570985.1). NCBI lineage: Eukaryota > Metazoa > Chordata > Actinopteri > Siluriformes > Clariidae > Heterobranchus > Heterobranchus longifilis. The sequence continues at coordinate 6,254 of JAOVVB010021206.1, read as the reverse complement.
GTGGTACGTCAGTGGGCGAGCAGGACAAGCTGATGAGCTGAAGGTGTGTCTCTGACTCACAGCTGCACTGTCACTGTGAAAGTAAGCCCTTTTCTCAGAAAGCCTATGGCTCATTCATGATTTCCAGTGCACTGTCTCACATTTGACATTTTTGGGAATTCAATTGTAACTGATGCAGATATGATGAAGCTCTGACATCAGTCTGATGGGGGAAAAAAAAACCAATCCTTCCATCAAACGGTGAGCATTGCCAGGAGTTTAGTCAAACGTGGTGATTGAAGTGTTCCCAGTTAAAGTCATGGTTAATTTCTACTGCTCTTTTTGAATGAGTTGTATTTTTGGACAAATATCAAATGCCATCTATTTTTGTAGTCAGTCGAACCTATGGTTAGGTCTAAACTTGAGGGAGTTCATGTGCTAGAACCACTTTTAGAGATGAGGGCCCGCGCTCACAGCAACACCAAACAAGGAGATGACTGCAGCACACAGATCATCATAAACAGGCTTTATTTGGTCCAAAATACACTCACTGACGTTTTGACAGCATAGTGTCTTTTTCAGAGTCCTATGGTTAGGTCTGTTTTACTAGTGAAACCTAAAACAAGGCTTGTTAATAGTGCACACCTCCATGTTGTAGGAATGACACATGTTGATGCAGGGCACCTAACATTCCTGAGCCTTCACCTTCTCAGCAGGTGTTTATTTTCTTTAATTATAATCATGCGGATATGAAGTGAATAGAATTGAATAAACAAAGCCTTGAGCCAAAGCGTGGATTCTATTTACAGTGGATAATTGGTATGGGCATGTCTAGACTCTAGCCTATTAGACACAGCTTAGCCGACCACGCCGCTGCTGATACCATTGCTCGTATTAATCTGAGCAAATAATGAAACGGAGAATGAAAAATGCACCTGAGGCAAATCTGTGGATTCTCTCTGAGAATAATAAGCGAAAAAACAAAGATGACAAGCACACTGCAGTGATGCATCAAGGAAGGAGCGTGGGTCACACACTGATATTCATCACATCTGTTAAAAGATAGATGGATCCCTCATCTTTCTCTCTCAACTCTGTCTCTGTGTTTGAGAAAAGGACATACGGTGCGTGGCATACATACACAAGTGTTGTTGTGTGCTGTTGTGTAAGCTTTGTGGTTTGGTGAATCTGTCTTGTTTACACCCACATCTGCCTGTAATTCCCATATCTTCCCGATATTTTTTTCTTGTTCTATACCAAGTAAAAAAAAAAAAAAAAAGATAGGTGCAAAGGGCTGAAAACTCTGAACCAAATAACTGAGATATACATGAGCTACTGTCATGTGAAATTATCGTGACTCCAATATTCGTGATTGGATGTGTTAACTTACTCTTACATGAGATGAAAAAATTGTGCCAATTGTGACATAAACTCACAAACACATGGTGGCTGAGCTGAAAGTCTGTCTTTTAAAGATTCTGAAAATCTTGCATTGAAGATATGCAAAGTTGTTTCCTTTACATCAACATATCAAAGCTGATAATTAGAGAAACAATCCAGCATTAAATAGATTGATTGATGATTGATGCGTTTACTTCCACTTGCATAGAAAACCAGTGTGAACATAGACCAAAATAGAATCACCATCTGTCTGTCAGTCTGTTTTTTGTGAACTCATTTTCTAATTGACCCTCCACCAAACCCCTCTTCCGAACAGCAATTGTTCAATTTCGGCGGCAGGCTTGTGAAACTTTGGATGTTTTTGTATGCCAAAGGCAGAGTGCATGGGGCTTTAGTATGAGTGATGTTCGACATTTAAAGAGTTTAGAGGGTGTTGTCTCTTTTTTTTCTATCTTATCTTAAACCAAGGAATGGAATTGTAAGGAATGGGATAAACTGTGTTTATCTGCTCTAACTTAAGCCGCAATTGTTAGCATGCATGCTAACTTCGGCCCTTCATACCGTCACTGCAACCCTGAAATTATCTCGACATTGCCCGGAGGAGCTACATGTGAGAACGCAAATGTCTGAATCAGTTGAACTGGACATAAAGTCTGTGTAATGTCCGATTGAGCCCATGTGTGAATAGAACCGGTCATTGTCCAGAGAATTCACAGCGAGCGAGTGGACGGAGAATCAGGTCCGGACTTTATCCTGAGTTCATATGAGAAAAGGAGTTACCTAACTACTGACAGCAGTAACCTAGTTCAGGCCACGGAGCACATCATTAACTAACAACATAAATTAGTTTGTGGGGTTACATGTAGCATGTAGTATTTCCCCACTGTGTGGAAGCCCTGCATGCTAACAGACTTGCGGCTAAAATTAGCTGGTCTTTCCTTCTCTCAATTGGATTTGGGGAAATTTACACTCCAGCAACCCCTGCCATTGTTATGTTGCCAAACACAACATTTACTTTTCATCCTAAAAGCCTTCAAATGTACAATTTGAAAATACAAACAAGTAATGTACAGAAGGCAGCTAAGCAGCTATGTTAGAATGAAATAACAGTCTGATTCTTAGCATATTTATAACTAGGGGGAGCCTGCTTTTGTCTCCATCCGTCTGAAATTAATTTTAAAAATGACTACATTTTGTTCTTGTAAACTCCATTGTGTGCGAGAATGGAAAGGTGTAGTAGCGGTAATTATGGGTGGGTCTGAGCGAACGGTCAATTGTTTCTCAGATTTAATTTCTTTTTATTTTCCTTCGCCTTTCCAAGAGTTTTTCTGTTGAAGGTGAGAAGTGTGTGAAAGCTTGAAGGCTGTCACAGCCTCAGCCTGGACCTCCCAGAGGGCCGACCCCGGTGCCCAGTGGCGTGGCTTCACTGCCATCATAGCGAGTGTGGAACTCCGCTTATTGACCCCGTACATCTCAGTGGGCTTTGACATGTTGGTTTTGAATGGTGCAGCTTAAAGTCTCGGCTGCCTGCAGACTGGCTGAGTAAACATTGTTCATTTGCCCATGGGAAAAGGTTTCTAATGGATCAATAGTTTAAAGAGCTGTATTCAGCTGTAGATGGACCGGTGGGGTACGTTTAAATTATTACAATTTATTTAGTTTGATTTCTCGTGGGTACTGAGGCAAACATTAGGACTGTGCAAACACACTGATGTGTGTTTTCGAATCAAATATAACAGGATTCTGTATATTTACTGCAAAATAAGATTTGCAATAACGCTGCAAAACATTTTCATTTTCATCAACCTTCTGTCGTGTCCTTTTCATTGAATATTTGACTCTCCTACAAAATAGCATCCTTAAAATATAGGGATGCACCGATATATCGGCCAAACATCGGTATTGGCCAATATTCTCCTTGTTGACTGCAATCGGCAAATAAGATGACATTTTCATGTGACAGAGGCTTATATTGAAAGTTGTTTGTATGATTGAATTTGTGCTCATTCAAAGATAGTGTAATGAAATGTTGAATGACTTTAAAACAGCTCAGTTATTTTAAAAGGGGAAAATAAATAACAACAAAAACAAAATAAACAACAACATAAAAACATCTGCATTGGCTATCAAATTGTTATTTTGAAAATCGGTATCGGAATTGGCCCAGAATTTCACAATTGGTGCATCCCTATTAAAATAGCACAGATGACTCTTCAAAGCCCTACATGGAAATCTGTCCTATGATATGACATGTGCAATCTATTTCCCTGTAAACCCAAAACAGTGGTGGCAGGTTCTGCTTTGCCTCCAAGGGTCCAGTAACATAAGCAGCCACTTGGAGGGGATGAGGAAGCTGTTTTTAATGATCCCCAGAGACGAACCAATATATTTACCATAATCCCAAGCCTGAGGGAGCATCAACTTCTAATCACCTCTCTCCCCCCCCCCCTCTACACACACACACACCACTGCAGATAAAGATCAGTGCCCATTATAAACCTCATAAAGCACCAGGCTTTAAGAAGAATCTCATTCTCTCTGTACTGAATAGCTTATACATACCGTAAGAAACACTGCTTTGTAGCTTGGTGTGTTTGATTAATGCTTTTCACACCATTTGTTTTCAGAGACATGATGTGATGATAATGATGTTGGAGAAGAAAAATGCTTTATATATATATATATATATGTGTGTGTTATAATGTCTCTGTCCTGTGGTAAAGATGCTGCTGCTTTATGTTGAGGACCTCTGAAAGCTGCTGCTTTATTTTCAGTTTATTTTTTTAACTTACTGTATTTTCATTTGAATAAGAACAGTCCCTTCCTGTTGTGTACCACTGTTGAAACCGTTAGAGAGGTAAGACTGATTTGACATATTTTCACTTCATTATTTAGTCTGACATTGTGGTCATGTTTTCCATTTTCAGTTTGGAAATTTTTGCTATTTTGCTCTAACCTGGCAAGTGATGTATGCATCCCTCCGACATCATTTTCAGTTTATATGGACGCTGTGGTACATACAAATACTGTGTTTTAGTCCACTTACAACAACCTGTATAGCTGTGTCGATCACATCATTTTTCTGGCACAGGAAGATTACATCCCCAGTCTTATTAAGCCCTTCGAGAACGTGATTGTCTTGTTTTTTTCCAACCATGGAAAGACGCAGTTAGAAATTATTCAGAGGTTTAAAACCATTTAGCTAGTGCTGTTGATAATGACATGTGTTCCACTTAACATGTGAGTTGTAAAAGTAAAAATGTCTGCCTTGACAAAGGTCTATTGTTCAATTTTGAAGATATGAAGTAGTCAAGAGGCATATGTTGGGGCTGTTTTCCAGGGAGTTTTTTTGCTTGCTTGGCCCGCCTCACCGACCTACATCCAAATCTAGGATGGAGCCTAGATCTGGATTTTCTGTCTCCAAAAATGTGCCTTAGTTATAAACCCAAATGTCACACTTCACATTGCTCCCTCAGAAGCCTGTAGATGACATCAGAGATGCTATGTCCAGGCTTCTCTACTGTCTCTTGCTTTCGAGCAATCAATTTCTGTTTCTGTCATAAATAAATCCAATAGAAGATGTAACACAATATTATGGTGTGTGATTGTCTCTTGATGCTTTCTTTATGCAGTAACGACACATATTTCAAAGCCCATGTCATAGTGATTTGCTGACGATGAAATGCTACACAGGACATTTTTATAAAATCATACTGGCTTGCAAAGTGGATTTTAGTTAGTAGTCTATTTTTGAGTTATTTGAGCACTACTTTCTGAAATTATCATCTTTGATTTTTTTTTCATCTGCTTTTCTGCATTTCAAAGCTTTTGCATGCAGGCCTTCACTTCCACTTGTGGCATGAGTCATTCATCATTCGTCTCAGGCCATCATTGTGTCATTTCCATCTGCCTGACAGCAATAAGTGAATGCCAGCCTCTGTCTGGCTCTGACGGACCACTCAGTTGTACTTGCATTGCCTCACTTCCTCATGTGCTCAATTAGTGTGACCTCACTTTACATAATTACATGTGTGAAACAGTAATTACCTAGATATGTGTCAATTAGTTCATGCAGACAATGACTAACTGATCTTGACTTCCTGTGCTGTACATACATATGCTTTGTAAACTGTTACATATTGTGTGAGCGGGGCATTTCAACAGGTGACAGACTGTATGAGGATGGAGTGGAATAGCACCAGGTCACGGCCCGCCATCAAAACACGATGTGGCCAAATTAAGTTTCTTCAGAGAATAGTAATTGGGTTATACTTAGGTTTGTACAAGGAGGAGAACATTTCACTTCCTGGGGGGAAAATTGTTGGTCCACCATATTGGCAGATCAAGCAAATTAATCCCCTCTTTATTCTTAATCCCTTTCCTTATCATAAGATTATGAAAATCCAGATCCCTCCCTCCTCTCAGATATTAAATTGCACCCATAAAATAACTCCTGGCTTAAAGAGAAAAAGAGGACGTAAAAAAAAAAAAAAAAGAAAGAAAACAACCCAGGCCTTCAGCCCTCGCAGATCGTGGCTCAAGTGCTCTTTGTTTTGAATTTCTTTCAGTAATTTCTAATTCCTCCTCCACTATGTGAGCCTGGTCCACTGCGCCATGAATAATGTCAGGGGGCAGCCAGGCTTTGGTATTCAGTAGTTGACAATCTGCTTAAACAGAAGCAAATTGGGAAAAAATAGCTTTCAAATGCACTTTCATTCCTGTGTGCGGGGGAGAGGTTTAGGCAGGGTTATTTTCTCAGCAGAGGGCGTTTTTGCACTGACAAGAGCCTCTCACTCTAGCCACTGTGTGTGTGTGTGTGTGTGTGTGTGTGTGTGTGTGTGTGTGTGTGTGTGTGTGTGTGTGTGTGTGTGTGT
>JAOVVB010021197.1:0-16122 GCA_028570985.1 Heterobranchus longifilis | reverse complement strand
GGTCTGTGGTTAACACAAGCTTAAGAGATTTTCACATTTTGTTCTACGACATAACATATTTCGGTAAACACTTTTAAACAATTTCGAAGTTTTTATGTGTGTTTAAAAAGGCGGTTGCTAACAAGTGGCTAACAAAGACTACAGAGGAACATTAGATTTTGACTTGTGGTGATTGCATTTATGTTTCTAAAATCATATGTTCATATGGAGAGATTATCTTTCTACAGACAAACTTATTGCAACAGAGCTTATTTTCTGCAATGATCCAAAATCCAATGGCGACCCTAACTTCTGTGTTGGCCTACTAAAAGACATCATCCCTGAGGCTGCATATGGATCAGCAAAATGCCTGCATATTGCATCATGCATACTTTAATATTGTTGCACACTACCATTGCACAAGACCATTTTCTTTTATGTATGATATACTGGCCTTTGTATGTTGTTGCTGGTATGGTGCGTTGGAAATTAGAGGGGCGGCATAATTGTTTTTCGCCTACAGCTGCAGAAGTGCATGTGCCGGTCGCGCATCCACACAAACACAAACTCCATCCCAATTTGCATTTCTCAAATTCAATCCTGACAAGACGCAGGAGGCCAAGCGTTGGCTGTGAACACTTTCCAAACAAGATGCTAACAAGTTTAGGACGTGAGTGTGTGTGTGTGTGTGTGTGCTGGGTGTGTGTTTAGTGTTCAAACTGCAACAGTGGGAGATCAGGTGGCCGAAAGCTCACTACAACATTATGAGGAAACCAGATGGTGTTTTTCCTCACTCACCTACTGTACTGCAATCACCTCTTCAGACGTACTTTCTCCTGACTGCACGCATGATTTAGACAACAAATATTCATGTATTCAAAAGGGAAAATTGTTAGTGCACCATTGCTCGGGGTGGAGATCATTGGATTTAAGGGCTATCAAAGCCAAAAAAATGTGTGAATATCAGCAAAAGCAGCATAAATCCTGGTCAGCTTCTGTATGATCGGCTATACTGGTGTTTAAAATGAGTGATTACAGAAACAGTTAGAGAACAGCCTTCTTTACTTTGCTGTCACACAGCCTATTCAATATTATCATGTCACAATCAAACTCTGGCTCCTTGATCACAGAATGATATTCTATCGTGTAATGCAAAGTTTTTAGAAATAAAAATAAAAGTTATCCAAAAGAAGCTGCTAAAGTGTTTGTTAATAATATTGAAATCAATATCAGAATCTTAACCAGCAGTGATTACAAAGCTGCAGTGATTTATTTCAGTGTTGTAAATCTATTTCTATTCTATAAAATCTATTTTAGAATTGCAACATTGTTTGACAAAATCAGCATGACGACAGGTTAATGACAACAGCTCTTCTGTGTATTCGGCTCTGCTGGCATTTCCAATGAATGATCACGAGAAAGTTAGAGGTGACTAAAGGTTGTGTTAACTGGAATGGCTCTGTGGCACACAGCCCCCGACCCTCACGGAGCTTTTCCAAAACAATGACATAAGCCTCCCCTTATATCATTGTTTTGGAAAAGCTCTGTTAACCCTGCACTGAAACACCAAGCTGGCATTCTTAGATGTACCCCCCCCCCTGGAGGCCATCCTGAGCACCAATGTCACACTTCATTCATGCTGCACAATCACCGGCTCATTCATCAGCAGTTTGGCTTTTAGTAACAGCCAATCAAATAGTGATTCATTGTAAGGTATCATCTGGAGTTGGACAAAGTGTTAACATTTTCCACCCAGAGATTGTCGATACATTCCTCCAGCTGTGTGTGCTGCTGCATCTGCGTACTATTTCTAAATACATGCAAGCTAGAAAGCTATGAATGCGTAAATGTTGCAAACAAGCAGAAACCGCAGAAAGTGCCAAAAACTGCAGTTCTGCGAATGGCCACTAGAGGCTGGCTCCAAAAGCAAGTCAGTCCCCATAGAGCCTCATGTTAAAATGTCAAACTTTACAGCAGAAATAAACATGTTTACAACCTCATACAAAAAATGGTTTTGGTCTCTATAGATAATTTGCCTGTTCATGACAACTGTATGGGGGGTGGATCTTTATATAACTCATACATTTAAATTATATTCATTATATTAAACCATTTGAAATAAATTAGCTTCTAGCTGTATTCTGGTACAATATATGTGTTGTGTATTGTCCCTGCAACATAAATAAATAAAGTTATGCATAATTAAGGGCATGGCCGCTGTGAGTGACAGGTGGGTGCCGTCACAGGTGGCGAGCAGAGACTGCAGGCTTCATTCTGCCCGCCTCAGCTCCATCCACGCTCCACCTCTTTGACCATTTTTGGATTAGCCGGGAGGAAGGCGGAGCCAGGCACTGCCAAGATGGCGATGGCCGGAGCCACTGACGCACTTTGAGCTTCAGAAACCTTTGAGTGACAGAGATTACATCCATATCTTACACAGTGTTTCCAAATCCTACAAATCACAGATAGGGGCCAATATCTTTATCTTTTCTGTCCTCTTCTTTTCCTCATTTGTCTGTAGAACTGTCAGGATCCTGTCTTTTCCCTCTCCCTGCCTCTTGCTGCCACATTCCTCCGAGTATGGCCACACACTGGCAGCTGCAATGTGAACTTATCACGGACGAAGAAAGGGGATCTGCCGTGCTCTCTTCCTGTCAGCAGAGATGTCAAGGTGAACTTGGGGGACTCCTTAAATAACCGGCTTTGCGACCCCCCCCCCGTCAGCTGCCCAGATTAGAGGAAGCCTCTTGTTTACAAGGGCATCGTGGGGTTTCTTTTTTAGCTGCAACCGTATCTTCAGCAAAGAGAATATTTATACAGGGTTTTTAAAAGTAAGGCATCTGGATTACCTGGACTGAGCATGTAAAGTAAAAACAGATCTGAAATATCGACCCCTCTCCATGGTACATATGATTCACTGATGAGGACAATTAGATGTGGTGACTTTAAGTGATTTAAGTGAGCTGCAATTTTAATATGAATGAGCTCAGATTCAATAGCATTGATATTGTTTCTTGTACATGAATGAAGTTCTATTAGTTTTGATTCGAAGGCCGCACCAACAAAAGATGGGCAATGACACACTGTTCAGATTATGCAGCTTCGGGGGTTTAAGGCACTGGCCACATTCTTATCTTTCAAGAACGTCATTCTGGTAGAAATTGGGAATTATCAATCAGCTTCCTTACAGTAAAATGTGGAGTTCTACAGGGATCCGTTCTTGGGCCCTTGCTATTCTTGATTGCCATGCTACCAACATCAGTTACCATTTCTATGCCAATGATACACAATTATATCTTTCCTTTGACACTAATGAAAACTAATCAATTAAACAACCTCTACATGTCATGGAGATAGCATTAGCTGTATTGCTTCTAAATTTCTACAGTTAAACACTGAATCTTGGTCCGCTCTCATCTAATATTACTAACGGTATTATCTTTGATAACCACCGAAACTTCGACTGACATATTAATAAATCATGTTTCTTGTAATTAAGTTTCTTAAAACGGTTGGCCTCATGTTTTTCAACCTGCTAAACGCGCTCTGTTTGATCGGGGCCTCAGTCTTAGTGCCCGGACATCCAGCTGCCCTCTAGTTGCACCACCACCCTACCAGCCGGGGTTTGAATCTTGGGGCAATAAAAAAGTCACATTGTTCCTGCATAGCACTGTCTACATATGTTGCCCTCTTGTCCTAACCAGTGTGCTATTTACATCTCACACATACAGGCACAGCTAAGCTCCAATGGTATTATCACGGAATGGCTGAGAGTAGAGCCAGTTCTGCTGGTGAGAAGATCGTTTTAGAATCGGTTTGAGAAATACTGTGGATCATCTTCTGTCTGTCTGTTCCTCCGTCTGTCACAAGCAATGTTTGGGACACCTCTGCTCAGATTTTGATGTAATTTTGGGGTTTTTTTTGTACAAAGTAAAATGAGTCACCCAAAGGGAGACCCATTCTGCCGTGCAAAGGCAAAAGATCTTAACTTCATTCTGGTCAAAATTACTTTTAGTCATTTAAAAGACCTGCTCTATCATGTGGACAAATATCCTTTGTCTCCTGTGTTGTTTTTGTGGAAAACAGTGGGTTGTGTTTGCCATAACTGCAAAAGGTTCTGATGAAACCAATAAGGCAAAATCCCTTAAGTTCACCTCAGGCTCTCTGGCTTTGTTTTGTTGGGCTTTGAATGCTTTGTTTACCCACATGAGGTTACAGTTTTCTGCGCTTCAGTTACGGTGATACAGTTTTAATTCAATACAAATATTAGGTCCTAATGACATGAGTTGAACCATCGAAAGACAATCAAAAAATGGTTTTAAAAACCCTACAAATTGATTTATTCTTATTCTTATTAAGTGGATTGTTTCATGATATTTCACTAGATCCTATCGAGGTCTTTAAATCATTATCATACAGTTTATTGTTTAACAAAGTGAGAGATCAAATGGAAGTTATGGCTTTTTTCCTTCACATGACCCCTTATTTTTTTATAGACCTTAACTTCTGAATAAGGGTCAAATGTCAAGATTGAATTTAAGATTTGTGTGTATATAATTAACTTCATTAAAAAAAAACAAATAATGGCCACATTTCCAATATTGTGTCTCCAGTTAGCTGTACACCAAAACAACTTTAACTCAACTTTTTCCCCAGTTCTACATTCTGGTGAGTTAAGGTATTTTGCCTTTGTAGGGCAGCATAGTTCAGGTAATATCAAATTAAAGGAATCAAATAACCCCAAACCAGTTGACACACAGAGAGCCTGGGGCTTCTGGGGCCCTGGGGCAGGTGCCCAATTTGCCCGGTTAGTAATCCAGTTTAGAAAATATGCGGAGAATAATAGAATAATACGTAGAATATATAACAATCGTGGAGCTTTTGTGAATGTGATTGCTGGGTGAATAACAGGTCTGAATGGAGTGAGGGCTGAATCACGCCAACCATACCAGGCTGCCAGGCGGGAGGGGAGAGGGTGGAGGGGAGAGGGTGGAGGGGAGTGGGGGGTCAGATTCTGTTCTCCTGTAATGGCTTCCCCTGGGATCTCAGCCAGGTAAACTGTCAGTCCACTTCCTCCCTCAGGCTTTTAAGGGCCCTCACCTGCCAGCCCTCCCATCTCTTTCCTGCTGACCCCCTGCCCCATCTCCTCCCGTTTTTACCCAGGACTAATCCACCCCCACAGCCCTGCCATTTCCATCTAAGCCGGTGTGGATGGAGGGTTCATGTTGTCTCTGTCGAGATGTGCCGACAGCAGCAATGTCAAGCTCGCCCCAAGATAGAAGCATGTGGTCATAAAAATACCCAGGGAAAAACTGACACAGAACTGATTTTCATTAGTGTGGGTTTGAATGAAAACTCTTAGTATCACATGGGAGATTTGTTTTTTCTTTTACTGATAAGTCTGACTAACCTGGCAGTTTGTTTACAGCCTGTTTGATTGTCTGACCGTTCGGGTTTCTCGCCCCATTTTCTGAATTAAACAATGAATTCTTGCAGAAAATAGATCAATCATTTATCCCAAACTCCTCTTGTATTCGCCCTCAAAAGCCCACATTTTTCCAGAGTTAAGCATGGCTCCTCATGGATCAATACAGCGAGCCCTCCCCCAAAGTTTCAAGTCCTTCGGCATTGTGATGCTGTGGCACAAAGCAACTAAATCCTGTGAGTCGGGGCTTTTTTGCTGAGGCGGAAATGCGATTGACAGAAGTGGGAGGAGGGGTATTGGTGTTTTTACAATCCTTTCTCTTTCTTTTCTTTCTTCTGTTCAAGAAGAGGTGCTTCTCAGCCTCTCCCTGTGAGAATCTGAATCAGACTTTGGGCCTGAATTCAAGACTGCCATCACATCCCTGCCATGTTCCTTCTGCTCTTTACTTTGACCTGATGAACTACTGGTACTCCAGCCTGGGACCAGCCCGATCTGCAGCTGCGAGCTCACGTTTCATTTATACGGGTCTGGCCGCTCTCCATTCAAACATTTCTAGGCGATTAGAACCTTGTAGATCCAATCACATCCATTTATGTCATATAGGGCGGGTTTTAGAAGATGATTGACAGAGGAGCACCGTGAGGAATTTTTGTAAACAAGCAAGATGGCTGCCAGTACGTCCATCCACACAACGCTCACAAAACTCAGACCAAACTGTCAAACTAGGTAAGGCTGATGAAATATGTGACAACATAACGTCCCTTGGAAAGACTAACTAATATGGTTTGGATGAGTTTGCACTGCCGGTGTTACGGATTAAACAGTGACCATGTTAACTGCCGACTATCAGCCGCTCACAAAATTCAGATCAAACTGTCAAACGAGGCAGTGCTGATCAAATGAATCAATATTCTGTTACTGCATTGATTATTTCTCACCTATCATGTTTTCCGAAACACATTTTAGAGTTCTGTTTAGCTGTAATTTTAGAAAGTTTGTGACCAGGCCACCATTTTCTCCCCAAGCACCGCTCCAATTTGCATGTGTTGCTCTGATTGGTTGTAGGTCACGTTTCATTGATCTGATTGGTTGTAGGTCTATTTATTGCGTCCAGAGTCTTTTCGGTCAGCAGCGTTGATAACGCCCCTTGGAAATAGAAAATGAACAGAGAGGTTCCAGACTAATATGCATTTGTGAATTAGTTCCAGTGGCTTGTTTAAGACCTTGTGCTTGTTTTGTTCAAAAATAATAGTTGATGGTGATTCTATGGAGTTCTAAATGCAAACATTGTTTATGACAGGATGAGGCTGATACACTCTTGCTCATGAATGTTCACGACCATAAATCAGTGTATAATGTATACACACTGTATCCTTTGTTCTGAAACACAACAATGGCCTGATCTCATTGCAGAGCATGAAAACACGGACAGCTAAAGCTCTGTTTATGTGACGATGAGGTAAACTTCCTCTGATAAATGGACTGTACTTATATAGCGCTTTTCTAGTCTTTGCGACCACTTAATGCACTTTACACTGCGAGTCATTCACCCATTCATACAGGCGGATGGCAGAGGTTACCATGCAAAGCACATGCTCATCAGGGGATATAAACACTCACACACACTCACACGCTGATGGCTATGCCTTCGGGAGCAATTTGGGATTCAGTATCTTGCCTGAGGATACTTCGACATGTAGACTGCAGGGGCCGGGGATCGAACCACCAACCTTCCGGTTATGGAAGGTATTATAATGTATATTTACTGTCCTGTAGCACAGAATTACTTTAATACACAAGTATTTTGATGTGTGTAACAATAATCCAAAGTATTCTACTCTCTGGTCCTGTTATGTTCATTTTGCACTAGATGTCTTAATTAAATGAAAATATACTCAGTACTTTTCATTTTTCAAGTATTTAATTCACACAGGAGTATAGAAAAATAGGCTTTACCATCTGGTTAGTTAATGTCTACTCTTTATTTATTAAATAACAAGGAACGTGAAACCAATGTGGAAGTGCCTTAAACTTGCATTCCCTCCTATGGCCAGCAGGGGGCGAGTCCACTGGTTGCAAAAAGACTAGAAAAGAGTATAGAAGTCAATGAGAAAATGAGCCTCTTTCTCACTTGATTTATTACCTCAGTAAACGGTTTTATACTGAATTTATGGTCTCGATCGTTAGTTTCAAGTCTTCTTCAATACAGCATGATGTTCATTTTGTAAATTATGGTCCCATTAAGAAGAAAATAGACGATAAAGCAGGGTATGCTTTAGGGAGGGGCTACATGCCAACCTGTCAATCAAAATAGTGGCTTTAGCAATGCTAACAGGCCCTGTGTACATTAAAACAGACTAACTTGTTTTTGTGTTGTCAGTGTGGTTTCACTTCATGAAAGTTAATTGGAACATTTCGGTCACCGAAAAATGTCAGTGTTCGATAGCACTGCGCTAACCGGGCTAACACTAGCATTAGCTGCTAACTTAAGGGAAAGTTTGTCGATTTTTACTCGGCTCCGTGTCGCTACAGCAAACGGCGACAGCGCCCAGATGTCCGTGTTCATCCGCCGGATGACTCGCGTCAGCCGGTTGAAAATTGGCAAATTTCCTCCTTCTTTAGCGGTTAGCTCATGGGTCTAGCTTAGCAGCACCATTGATATCATAGACGAGACCGGACGAGACGTCACTGGCGTGACTCTTGTCCAAATATGGTCAACTTCTGGCTCCAAAAAGTCAACACGATGGCGATGGCTAAATTCCAAACTCGTGGCTTCAAAACAGGAGTCCACAAACCAATGGGTAATGTCACTCTTACTCTGTCCATTGTTTTTATACAGTCTATGGTTCTTATGTCAGCCCTGTGATTGACTGGCGGTCTGTCCAGGGTGTACCCCGCCTCTCGCTCAATGTCAGCTGGGATTGGCTCCAGCGTCCCCTGTAAAAAGCGGTTACAGATAATGGATGGATGGATGGTTCTTTCCCAGCTGCCTTTTTTGTAACACATTTTTTGTCATTTAGCTCCCATTCTCATCTGTTAAATCAATGTTTTCTGAGGCTCTACTTGGTTTCATTTTTTGAAAGCCTAGGAGCAGGGAAGATTAAGACACCGTTAAGAAGCTGATGAAATTACTCCGTAAAGTGGATGCAGGAGTAATGCTCTCCAAACACTGAATAACGGGGAGTTAACAAAGGGCTACAGATTAGATTGTGCAGGGAGGGTGTTTGTGGTTGGAGCCTCATCTTGTGAGAGACATCTTAACATTTTGCACTTAGTGAATTAATACAATTACTGTGTGCCATTAATGCCATTTCACAGCTTCAATTTCAGTTCCACTGTACCTGAGCACTTTGTGAGCCAACAGAAGGGCATTAATGGACTTTCTGCTGTTGTCTAGGATACGTGTCTGCATCATTGACTCTTGTTTAACGACCCTGTTTATGTAGGTTTGTTAATACAGGTGTGAAATCATGCCAATTAGATAAAAGCATGAGCCAATTTCACTGCAACATTAGGTTATTTTATTTATCAGGTAGAGATTTTTATTTCTGACACGGAATAAATCAGGTTGATCAGATGGTAAAACACTGCACAGTAAAGCTGAACAATTCAACAACATTTCATCCAAATCGCAATATGGCCTACTGCATATTTCTACCAAAGATGGTTTCTGTCATTTTAGGTAGTTCTGTCACGCTGACGTTTGTTCAAGTGTTCATTTTTCTGATGAGTTTGCTTCTAATTATTACTAGTCATTTGATGCTATAAAAAACGGGCTGTAATTTCGAGATTGACAGCTGCGATTGACTCTTTATTATATCTTTATTTATATATTTATATTTTCTCCTCCGTTTAAAAAAAATTCCATCCACACAACCTCCATTTGATAAATATCTCAGATAAAGGCTACCTCAACGACACACCAGAGAAGAAGAATCTGAGGCTACAGTGACCGTTAGCTTTAGCTAACACATAGATAGTAACCGATCAAACAATAGTAAACAATAGAAGCTAATTATTTCTTTATCTTTCTGGTACACGGTCCAAGGTGCTGTGGAGAAACTGAAATGTGAGTCATGTGGACGGACGAGGTGAAGTTGCTGCTTAGCGTACCGCTTACCGGTAGCCGTTAGCATGCCGACTCTGTATTGATGTTTCTGCCGCATGCTCATTACACAAGTAATTTGAGGAGATGATGTCTTCATTTCCCAAAATCTCCTGGTTAACACGTCCACACAAACTGGAGTTTTGGAAAATATTCACCTTAGAAAGCATTTTTAAAAAAAAATCAATTTTAGTGATGTAAATCTCTGTTTACATGTCAGTGATAGACGCAGAGGAAAATATCCGTTTACATGTACACAGTTTACATGTGGACAGGGTCGAAGAGGAAATGTGTTTGTATATCTGTTCCTTCATGAGGATCAATGTAAGATGTTAGACATCGTCACTGTCGGGCGGAAACCTCCTATCGCCATATCCCTTTTTTTTTTTCATAAATCAATGCTATTGGTCAACCTTTACATCTGTCTGTGGATTTTACACATATTTAACTCAATAAAAAGTACTGACTTAGTGTGAGGTAAATAGCTCAGTAAAATATTTTCACATTACCTTTTTTTAATTTCCTGAAAAGTAAAGGTTTTGCCCATACCAGGTTTTCGCCCAATAGCGACGATAATTAATTTGTTTTGCAGTAAAATAAAGTTTTTCGTAGGCGTGATAAGACAGATGGGTGCAATAAGTAGGGCGATTGAAAACACAAGCAGCTGAGTTTGATGTCAGTAAATGGGCTGGTCTCTCTTGTCTTTGGTGTGTGCGTCTCTGTTCAGCAGTCGATAGGTTAACCTGCCCGTGGCATCCATCTTGTGTGGCCCCCCCCTCGCATTACCATTGATCTGAAGGAAATAAAGAGCACACGTGTTATTATATACAGCCCAGAAAAACACCCTCTCACAGTGATGGAGTGAACAGGCCAAATGTATGAAATATTGCCCCTCCGACATATTCTGTCTTCCTGTCAATAGTGCAGCCTTTGCCCACAACCTGGATCAATAGGGACTTATCTTTTCATGATAACACATAACGATGTTGTCCCTTGTCTTTTTCTCATATTGAAGCTCTAATTCTACTCCTCCGCCTTTTTTTTAAATCAGCCACACTGATATGTATATTTGGGCATGCGTTTATAACAATTGTTTCTTGTTTTTTTTTTCCCCCTAAAGAAATAAAAATTAGCGTGGGCCTGCTATAGTCTGAGACATGGCAGTTACAAATTTACATGTTGGTTTTCTGGACGTTTCTCTGAAGCTTTTGGGGGTCTCTCATGTGTGAGACTGCTCAGCGGAGAGAAGACACCCCTCTGTAAAAACATCTGTTGTGGAAATGGCTGTCAGACTCTCTTTTGTGGGCTCCGTCTCTTCTTTGCACAGAGATTGTCATTTGTTTTGATCATTTATGTGGGTGAAAGCATAATGATATAAAATCTGGAGAATGTATCCATGCAGTTGAGCAGTCTACAGTTGGGCTGTGTGTTTTTTTTTCTTTTCATGAAAAAGAACATTTCTCTCTGATTTAGTGGCTTGGTGGTCTGCACGTCGAGGCATGTCATGTAACTGTGTTATTTAATGCAAAAGTAAACTACAATGCGCTGTGCGCGATACGACAAAGTTTTTAGAAATATTTTGCAATTAAACATTTCAGTTAACATACATTCCCTGTACATTAGTGTACACAGGGACAAGCTGCTTAAAGACGATAACAAAAACCAGCCTTTAATTATTCATGATGTGGTGATCGTTATCACGCGTGGGAGAAGTCACTGGAAAACAGACACTGGCATTGTTCCTTATTGTTTCGAGTGATTTCATTCTGGAAAAATGCAATTTCTAAAAATAAAATACAGACTGTAGTCTTTTATTCTGTCACCTTTGTATGAGTTGATGTAATTTAATACAAAGCATCTTAAACAGGGTTCGTACAAAGTCTTGAAAGTTTGGAAAATGCTTGATTTGAACCGTTTTTTTGTTTTCAAGGTTAGGAATGTGCCTTTCACAGTAATTACAATGTCGACTTATCGAGGTCAGCAAAAATGATCGAGGTCATCTCCATATATCATACGGTATTTACATACATGTTCGTTAACATAAAATCATCACCAGCATTTTAGCCAACATGATGCCAGAATAAACAGCAGCTGAGCCGAATGAACAGAAAAAACGTTAGGATATTTTAATATTTTTTCACATTCCAATGTCTGAATATTCTTAAGAATTAAAACTTCAGTGGTCTTTAAAATGAGGTAATTGCATTATTATGCTATTACATTATCATTATATCAGTGGCATAAAATGGTCTTAAAATGACAATAATATATCGTTTATTGCAATATATTTTTGGGACAATATATTATCCAACAAAAGTAGTTATTGTGACAGGCCTAGTTAGGAATATGCTCGAATTCGAATATACTCCTTGAAAACAGTTCCGTTATTTTTTAATAATGAAGATTTCTTTGTTTCCCTGGGAAAAAAAGGGAAGACTAAATAACAACAAAAATAAAATAAACAACCTTATAAAAACATCGGCATCGGCTATCGCTCAAATTGTTATTTTAAACATCGGTATCCGCCCGGTGCATCCCTGCTTTCAAACAGACTCCCGCACACTGTCTCACGTGCAAAGAAAAACATTTATTTACGACATTTCTTTACTAGACCTTCATCAGGCAAAAAGAAAAGTTATTTCTCTCGGTCTAGTACTGAAATGCAAAATAAATGCTTGTTTTTTTTACAAGCTAGACAGCATGTAGGAGTCTGTTTGAAACTTTTGACCTGCTCGTCCCTCTGGCACCTGCCTCATAAAA
Organism: Heterobranchus longifilis; assembly: GCA_028570985.1. NCBI lineage: Eukaryota > Metazoa > Chordata > Actinopteri > Siluriformes > Clariidae > Heterobranchus > Heterobranchus longifilis. The sequence continues at coordinate 3,853 of JAOVVB010021197.1, read as the reverse complement.
TCCATGTGCGAATATTCTGGTTTAAGTACCTTGAAAGTGCTTGAAAAGTACTTGAATTCTACTCTTTAAAAGCAGTACGAGCCCTGCTTAAACTAAATGCTGCAGTAGTCATAGAAAGTATGAAAGGTTGCTGTCTTGACCCTTGAAAGCTTTGCGCTCTGACTTTCTTTCCGAACAGCCCGCGGGGTGAGGTGACGCCACTGTTCTGCACCTTCACAGGAAGTGTTTTTAGAGTACCTGTCCCGTAGCGCCACAAGGCACATCACCTCTTTTGTATACTCCGGGGTCAGCCGCCATTTATCTCACTCAAGCTGCTCTTTCAGCTAATTCCTTCTCACTGCTCAACAGTATTGTCCACAAATCCATTCCAAAGCACTCCATTGCTTTTTATAACATTATAAAGGTTAAGTCAAGTTTTAAACATATTGTATTTTTATGCTTGTATGTTTTACAGTGTTTCATGGCCTTTATACAACAGGAAAATCACTGCATTGTTGAATGATTGGTGACAATTTACAGTAGGGCTGCGATTATTTTCATTATCGATTAATCTGACGATTATTTTCTCGATTAATCGCTCGGTCAAAATGTAAAAAAAAATAGTGAAATCTCAGTTTCTCAAAAGTCCAAGGTGATGTCTAGTGCTGTCCTCGATTAAAAAAAAAATCTTAGTCGACTAACACTGTCGACTAATGGATTAGTGGATTCAAGCAACAGATGTGTAAAACTGAGTTTCTCCACAAAGAATCATGCAAAAGCACCACTTTAAATCTTGTGTTTACCAGAGATGTGCTCAGAAGTTTTCATTCAGCATGAAAAAAGCATAAAAAATGACTAATGGACTCAAGAAATCCTAGTCGACCAAGACCAAAACGACCGATTAGTCGATTAGTCGATTAGTCGATTAATCGATTAATCGATTAATCGATGAAGAGGGGGCTGCTGTAGTGATGTCATGAAATGTCTTGTTGTGTCAGTCCAATCCCCAAAGATATTCAGTTTAATGTGATGTACAGTAAAACAGAGAAAAGCAGGAATTCTCCATATTTGAGAGGCTGAAAACAGCTTTTAAAAATGACTTTAATAATGTTCAACATAGCTGGCGATTAATTTTCCGTCGAACGACTAATCGATTAGTCGACTGATCATTGCAGCTCTATTGCTTTGTATAAAATTCTAAAGATCGATTTCAGACAAGTTAAGTGAAGTTATGAACAGATTGTATTTCCATGCTTGTTTTTCAGTGTTTTAGACAACAGGAAAGCCATTGCATTGTTGAATGATTGGCACCAATTAAGGAATATGTGTAAGTGCATTGTGACAGATGACTAATCCAGCCAGAGTCGGACAATATATCTGTATATCTTGTGTGACAAGTAAAAAAAATCCAGACATTTAACTTTGACAATGTCGTTTTCACTTGTTTTGAAGCACAGCATCAATTTTCTTCCACATTAGACGCAACGCTCAGTTTACACACGGGCTGAAACCAGAATGTCACATGGGTTTCCTGTAGGGCTGCAACTACAAATTATTTTCATTATCAATTAATCTGCTGATTATTGTCTCGATTAATCGTTTGGTCTATAAAATGTCAGAAAATAGTAAAAAAAAAAAAAAGTCCAAGGTGATGTCTTTAAATGTCTTGTTTTATCCCAAACCCAAAGACATTGAGTTTAGTATGATATAAAACAGAGAAAAGCAGGTAATCTCCATATTTGAGAGCATTTTCTGCCATTTTTGAATGAAAAATGACATAAAGCGATTAATCGATTACCAAAATAGTTGCAGAGTATTTGCTGATAATCGTGGCATTTCTAGATTACAGTATGAAGTCTTATATCAATTATTTGTCTGAGTGTAAGTATCAGTTTTAGTTCTTCATAAAGTGAAAACAAAATATGTTTTTATGGAAATACTTTCTCATTTCTTTTAACAAAATGGAGATAAATCTGTCTAAAATGATCCAAACATCGTGTATGAGATAGGGATGGGACAATAATGGATTTTATCGTGGATCGCGATAAAAAAACTCACAATAAGTTGATCGTGGTGAATTTACATTATCGGGATAATCGTGGATATTGTGAATATCCTCACAAATTGACTGCAGTTTACTACAGTGTCCTATCTGTGACGCAATTAAAAAAGTTCAAGAAAAAAAGTTATTTTGCTAAAAAATTTCGTAATGTTTTGAGAAAAAACTCTTGATGTTTCAAGAAAAAAAGTCACAACAAAACAAAACTTTTACATATTTCGATGATTGTTGGTATAATATTGTGAATCACAATTATTTTGGCGAGGATAATCGTGACATGAAATTTTCACATGTCCCATGCCTTGTATGAGAAGTGGTTTAAAAGGTGTAAAAGACATCTACATTTATATGATCCGTAACAGCACGACCCCTGCATGAATTAATGGGACGCCTGTTTGTGATTCTGTGATTTTGCTGCAGAACAGGTGAGTGTTTGAGCAGAGTGACACCTCATAAACTAGCTGATAAGCCGTTCCTGTGTCTCCTTATCTGTCTCCAGACAATCCCCCGGTCCCTGAGCACGATGTCGTTTCCCCTCAGGCCCATTATCAGATCCCCTCTGTTATTGTGGAAGACTTTTACAGCCCCGTGATGTCTGCGACAACACCGGCTTTTATGAGTGAGTACATGTTGTCTTGTGGAGTTTTTGACTGAGAAGCTTCCCCCTCATTTACAGTATTTTGACTTTTGTTTCTCATCAAATGAAATCTAACACAGGGGGTCCGTGGGGTCTTAAAAAGTACTTTAAAAAGTTGATTAATCAATTTAATGAAAACTACAGGGTTCATACAAATTTTGATTTTTACGGACATGTTTTCAAGGTCAGGAATATGCTTGAATTTGAATATACTCCTTGAAAAGTGCTTGATTTTCAACATAATCTGGTCTACACATTCACACATGGAAACCAAAAATCTTGGTTGGTAAAATAAATAAAGTGTCAATATATGTTGATTAAATTCTGTAAGTGAAAGATGAATGCATTTATTGTGTTAGGATAACTTAAAAAAAGCAAAACATGTACATTTTAACGAGTTGAATTATACATTTGGTTAGTTATACATTTATCAAAATTCATATCATCGCACATAGTAAACCGTAATTATGTCATACGTTCACACCAGTATTTTCCGTAGAGAAATTCATTCAACATAACTCAGAACAAGAAAATAACAATTAAAGGTGTCTTATTTGATTATTAAACATTTCATTTTAGCATGTATGAGACATTTATAACGGATAATAATTGAAAAAGCTGGAAACGAGATGATCTCAAACAAAATGAAAAGTCAAGAACCTGGCACTGCCTCCGACTCGAGACCGCTAGTGACCTTTCTCTGACAGAGACGAGGATAGTTACTAAGCAACCAAGATGCATCGTCAACCGTGTGAAAGATTAATGTCGTGTTCACACCAGACGCGAATAAATTAATTTTCCCAAATTAATTTGCGCAAATTAATTGCATATAATGTCAATCTAAAGACACGAGTAATCACGCGAATGAAGCACATCAAAACAAAAGATTCCAGCGTCCAAACTTGCGCGAATCAAGTGAGTAGATTATTTTATTCGCGACTGGTGTGAACACAACATAACAATAGAATACTGCGCAATTCCGTGCGGTCAATATGACCGTGCATGGCCAAAATAGGTAAAAATTATCATATTTTATTTGCCTTTTATGTAATTCATACAAAAGCAACATTTTCAATTTAAATTAAAATACAAACACTTATAGAAAAAGTCAGGAACATGTCTATATGTTGTTTTTAACCATGTTAACATGTCTATATGGTGTTTTTAACCATGTTAGC
>JAOVVB010021188.1:0-16124 GCA_028570985.1 Heterobranchus longifilis | reverse complement strand
GTTCATATATGTGTGTGTGTGTGTGTGTGTGTGTGTGTGTGTGTGTGTGTGTGTGCGTGCGTGCGTGCGTGAAAAGTGTATATGGTGTATAAAGCTATTTTATTTTAATAATTTGTATTTTATTCTATTGTATTCTATTTATAATACTATCTGTTTATTTGTTACTTTCACCTTTGTTTTTCTTTTCTAAACTCTTGAGCTGCTGTAAGGTAAATGTCCACATTGTGGGATCAATAAAGTATATCTTATCTTATTTTTTCTCTTGATAGACTAGTCGATTAATCTTATTATTTTCAGTCTGTGTGCCTGGCTACACTCATGCAGTCAAACTAATATTAACCCTCTCTGCTACATATCTAACCTTAACCCTTAACCTGAAAGCTACAGTAGAGTGCAGAACTTTTACATATAAATGAACATCAGTTAAATTCAAGCCCTTGCCAAATGAGTTCACACAGTGTTGGTTAAGGGAAATCTCTCTGTATTTCTCAGTATACTGGAGGTGTGGTGTCTGTAGTGACATTCCCGCACTGGCGCACCGGAAGGATGCGTTTTACGTCAGCCAGTCAGAGCTATAATGGGCAGTGTTAAATAAACTACTGGCCGGTACAGCTTATTTGTACTCAGAACAAGTAGTTCATTAACCCCACAACAAAGTAATTACATGAGCAGTACACAAAGTTCCTCACAGCGTAGCTGCTTATTCTGGCTCTCCGATTGGTTACACCTGTTTTACCCAATATGTTGACAAACAGGAAGGGAGGAGAAACCGATGGAGCAGCAGCTATGAGTAGGGCAGAAAATCCCAAGAAGCGCAGAAGAAAAGTTTCTGGAGACGATGCTCCAAATAAAAAAGAAACTCAGCACAGGGAAGAATGAAAGTAAAAAAAAAGAAAGTGATTGATGGCAAAAAAAAAGGGACAAAAGTCCTGCACTCCAGTTTTAACCCTTAAACTTGTATGTAAACCAAAGTATTTCTGAAAAACACAATCTGTGATGTAAACAAAAGGGGAGCCCCATGACCAAAAATGTAATCAAAATAATGCTGCAGCACTGATGGATGGGTTAGTTATATTGTGTTTTCTAATGCCATTGTTTTATATCAGGAATGTCTGTAATTTCAATTATTAACAGATGAGAAACACAGAAATGTGTGTTTTTAATGTGCATGGCAAACATTTTGATTATATGTCAATATTGTATAAAATAATACAGGTTGGCCCTGTAATCCTAAATCGAAACTCTGTCATTGTGAAGAAATAAGACTTATGTCACCTGATCTCCATAATAACAGGAATACAAGAAGTCATAAACACACACACACACACACAGTGCAAAAACACACCTTTCCACACTGACTAACAGATCCACACAGACGTGCAGGAACACAGCACACCTCAGCGGGACGTTTGGAGAAAATGAGCAGTTATTCACTAGACACTGTCTGCTTCTCTGTACCATCCATACATATGGATGACCAAACTTGTCTGTGCTCCTCCAATACAAAGCATAGTCTCTTTGTCTGACTCAATCTCTGCCTTTTCTTCTCATCTTCTTCCTCTCCTTATTCCTCCTCCTCACCTCCTCTCTCACATGCAGCTCTGCTGGGTTTCTCCAGACATTTCGTTTTTCATTGTTTGCCTTTTGGTGAGGTGACACATGACACATTGTGGAGCCTAGCCACCCCGGGGGAATACTAATAGACGAGAACCAAGAGTCAGTGAGTCAGGGAAACAGAGAGAGACTGAGGCAGTGCAGAGAGACAGACACGGGGTGAGAAAAAGATGGGGAAGTGAAAAAGAGAGATTGTCATCAAAAGAAATAAAATGAAAGGGAATCTGAGCGAGACAGACAGAACAAAGAATGATGAAAATCTAAATTAAAGTATGGGGAGCAGTGGGCCAGAGAAAGAGGTAAAAAGAAAGAAAAAAAAAGAAAAGAGGAACTGAAAGGGAAAGGGTCAGATAGAGGAAGTAGAAATGGACAGAGAGGATAAAAAAGAATATGTGAAGAAGAGAGGAGATGGACAGGAGGGAGGAGTGGACATGAAGAAGTGTTGTGTTTAGTCAGACTGAAAGGTCAGGAGGAGGAGGAGGGGGGGGAGGAGGGGGAGGAGGGCAGAGAGGGATGAAAGAGTTTTGATGCCCGAATGAATAATTCAATTGCAAAAACAAGAGAATCAGCAAAATAAAGCTTTCCCTCTCTACAGTATCCGCCCACAGTCATACAGTACATGGACATATATGCACATACAATGCACACCATGTTTCACCCCTAACCAGTAGAAAACTTTTTTTTTTATGCAGCACTGGTTAATGTCTCTGTATGTGCGTGTGTGTGTTTGTAAAAATGTTTGCATGCTTCAACGTGCATGTTTAGTTCTGGTCCCACACGTGGCTCTTCAGCAGGTCCTAACCTGACTTTCATTTAAATCGCTCAGTCTCACGGCCCCCTGCTGCTTCACACCAGTAGCCCTTTTCTCTCAGATCAGTAACTATAGCAACACTCAAAAGCAAGAGACAGCAAGGAGATGTACAGGATGAGGGGGGCTAGGGAGATGTGGGGCTAAAAACAAAGCTGGAGAAAAGTGCAAAGCAAGGTGAAAGACAGAAAAGATGGGGAGGGTATTCAGTCTGGTTAAGTGAAGTCAACTTTATAGTTCATATATCGCCCTTAAAGAAAGGGCAACCAGCAGTGTCTACGTGTGTGAAGGCAGATATTAAAAGGATAGTTTGGATTTTTGAAAGTGGGGGTGTATGAGGTACTTATCCATAGTAAGTGTATTACCTGCAGGAGATGGAGGTCGGCACGGCCCCAGTCTGGAGAAGCAGACAGGAGTCCTGACACGGAAGCTAAGCAATGTACTGCTGTGGACAGGGGCACACAGCTAAATGTATTTTAGCCACCTAAAAAAAAATTTGCATCAGTTTGTTTAGAATATTTTCACAGCTTTACCTTGCCATCAAACAACCCTGTTTAAGTTTAGGTGCCAAAGCCACCAGACTCCAATCAGCCAGTTAATCAATCAATCAATTAAACTTTATTTCTGTAGTACCTTTCATACAGGTTAATGCAGTTCAAAGTGCGTCACAGGTGATTGACAAGTAGATCAGAAAAAGTATAGATATATACACAGGAGTTGCTGGTCTAGCTCTTGATCTTTTTTTTTTTTTTAATTATTTTTAAAACACCAAAGTCCCAAGCATATGGCTTCCGTCCCCCCATGTAAAGGGCTGTCTGATGGCAAGGTAAAGTGGAGAAAATATTCTAAATATAGCGTACACTTAAACTGATTGATTTTTCTAGGTGGGCCTTTTTTTAGGTGGATGAAATCCATTTAGCTGCAGCCCCCATCCACAGCAGTACATTGCTTAGCTTCTGTGTCAGGACTCCTGTCTGCGTCTCCAAAGTGGGGGCGTGCAGACCTCCATCTACTGCAGGTAACTGTCTATGGATGAGAACCTCATACAACCACATTTCAAAACATCCAAGTTATGCCTATAAGGATGGCACGTGAGGATTTTAGACAAAGATATGATTTTTAAACGCCATATTTTCACATGAATGAATGCCTCTCTTTGGGCTTTGTGGCTGGATTGTGGCCAATAACCTTGCACACGTACCACACTTTACTGCTTTGCCAAGAAAAACTAAAACAACACTGATGGCGATAAGCTGCGAGGGGAGTGGTAGTCAAATGGATTTCTCTGCTGATACATTTATTCCTCTCAGAATAAGTGTATCAAAAGCTGGCGCAGACTGAAATCTACATTTGTTTATACTCAGCTGTATTGATGTCGGGCAGTCAGTACACACAGTAAATATCGAGTTTTGGTAATGTCTGAAAGTGCACCCCTGCGTGATTACTGACCCTCTCTTTCTCCCGCTTCATCCATCTTGCCTGCACCCACCTCGTCCTCATTCCTGCTGGCTTTTCGTTTATCCCTTAATATAAATCCTGAGTTATGGTGCCTCATAAACAGGTCAAGTTTCACCCAACTAGAACCACAACACTTGCACCCGTGCACACACACCACAATTAAAAAGAGGAACAATCCGATAAATCAAGAACTGTGATCCTTTTGTCAAAAAAAAAACAAAAAACACATTCTGTATGATTCGATTTGTTATGATTAGTAGTATCATGATGTTTCTGTCGAGTGCATGTGTGTAGACAGAGAGTGCGGGGCCACTAATAACCTGGTTTTATGGAGCATGCTATGTATTTTTTCTCCAAGGGTGACATTCAATTGATCAGTACTTTCTACATCGTGCACTGTGGACATTACAGCCAGCAAACAGCCTCGTCAATCAGACGGGGCTAAAACAAACCCTGTAAGCATTTACGGTCTCTTCACACACTCCCGTTTTCTCTTTCCGTACCCTTAAAGCTGTGACTTTCCCATCATCACTCCCTCTCCCTCGCTCTCTATCTCATCCCCTCTATCTGAAAGCTAATCTCCTTAAAACACCAATCTCTTTCTTCCCTCCTCATCCCTCTCCCTTTGTCTCTCCGTTTCTTCCCACAGATTGCCCTCTGCCCATCACCAGACCTCTCTGTCTTCCCACCTGTCTGCCTGCCCTGCCCTCATTTCTCTTTCTTCACATCTCCACCCATCATTCTTATCGCTCCAAACAACTCTGCTCCTGTTTCCCTCCATCCCCCCTGACGGATGGCTTTTTTTTTTTTTTTTGCACCCTTCTTCTTACACTTCACATCTCATTAGCCTCATTTCAAGGTGAAGTTTATATAAAATAGATAATTTTCCAATCCAGCAAATTCAAACTATTAACAGTGTAATATGGATGAAGCAATGTTTATCCTTTAACACATCAGATCGGTTAGAAGGCAAGGCGATTTAAAGGTCAAACAAATTAACAGACACACACACGCGCACGCACACACACAACAGACATTTTCATTAACAGAAGAGACAAATATTCAAAAGGTAGACATTAGAAAGAGGATAAGGAATGTTTGCCTTTCTATGTGAGGGAGGAATAGATTACATTTGGAAATAGGACAGGAGAGTTTGGACAGATAGATACGGGAGTGAGAGATGGGAGGAGAGATGAAGGAGCAGCTGAGGGGGAAAGTGTTACACGGCGCAGTGAGGGAAATGGAGACAGGTGGCAGGTTGGGTTGCTGGTGATTGACTGATGTTCAGGGCAGAAGGAGATTAAAGCAGAGCCACGAGGCCACCTTAGACAACACACAGAGGGACAACTGGCAGCGGCGGGAGATAAAACAAAGCAGGAGAGGAAAATGGGGACAGTGGAAGGGAAATAAAACATAGCAGGAGGAGAGACGGGGGCAGGAAGTGAATAAGAAAGTAAGTAGAAATAAAGTAAAACGCAATAAAAAGTTCATTTCCAGCATATTTTAGGAGAATATGAACTGTAAAACTTTGGCAGCACATTTGTCTGCAGGTCTTCCTGTCATGCTGCTTGCTCATACGATTCGATAAGACTTCTGGCCTTTATTTGCTTCCACATATACAGCCCCAATAATCTTCACCAATAAGGGAGGGCAGCCTGTGAGGTGAAGCCCAGGGCTAAAATTTAAAAAAGGCTGGAAAGCACTCGCTGCACCACTCGTTGCTGTGACATGACATACTGGAAGAACACAACGCTCCCGGGCCATTGTGTTTTTCAAACTTTGACAAAAACTACATCCTGGATGTGATTAAGTTATATAGTAAGAATTATGCATTATTTTGTAACTACAATGCCTTGTTTGAGCAAAGTTAGCAGTTCAGTTAGGAGATGGCACATCAGCCTCTTCTTGTTTGGTCTGCTATAGCTGACGGAGTCTATTCTTTACTTGAGTGGTTACTTTCAGACATAGGAGGTGAAAACTTAACTCTGATTTGTAATCTGGTTGTGTGCGGTTTGAAATAGAAGTTTGTTTATTTTATATATCCTCTGTTTCTCTCTCAAAACTGAGTAAAGAGAATAATTTTCTTCTATGACCCTTTGCCCTTCGATAGGAGCCCAGTGTTGGCCGTTGATATTATCCAGCTGGGTTCACATCAGTGGTTTATTCTCACAGGTAAAGGTGGAGAAAGAGGAAGGGTGAGGGAATAAATGGACACAGGTTTGTATGGAGAGAGGAGAAGGCACGAAACCAAATGCAGAATAGTGATGGAGAAGGGGTTAGGAGGGGGACAAAACAGAAAGAGCAAGAAAAAGGGGGATGGAGGTGGAATTCACCGAAGGAAACGGGAGCAGGGGGAGCAGCACAAAGAAATAAATTGTAGCATGTAAGAAAAGGAGAGGAGTGAAGGTACAAAGAGAGGCTGGGAGAGAAGAGAGTATAATGGAAGTGCAGAGGAGGCAAAGAGGAAAAAGGATGTAACAAAAAAAAAAAGTTAAGGATGGAGATTTCTAAAGAAAGGGTTTAGATAGAAAAAAGGGAGGGTGGTTAAAGGAGGGGGAGAAAGGAAGACAAAAAAGGATAGATGGCGAGAGAAGGGATGAGCTGGCTGGGCAGAGAGGGGATGTTCAATGGGCCACAACGCAGCCGCTGAAAAGCCCATCTCACTCCCAGTACGACATCAGTCCACTCAACAACTCACAGGTGGCAGGGATACACACATACTTACACATGCCGAACACATATACATGCACTAACAGAGTTCCAGCCGAGCCTCTGCTTCAGTGTTTCAGTGCCAGTCTCTCCGTGTCGGTCTCTGTTGTAGCCGAAGTGAGAGCGCAGTGCTCTGGATAACAACCCTCTGTGAGACCACACCAGCCAAAATAGCTCAGTGTGAGAAGAAGTGAGAGTACGTGTGTCTGTGTGTTATGTGACAACACTGGAGCTGGCATGTGTACAACTGCACATTCGTATATCCAATTACTGTGTAGTTGCTGTGAATGAATAATAAATGTCTCGGTGTTGATTCATCTGATATGCATTAAAGGGATTATGACTTCAGCGTGACTGCAGATGCTGAATTAAATAATTTGCTTCATGGCTGTTCCGATGGTGCAAAATATCAGAATCTGAATCAGAAATAACAAATAAAAACAACAACAAAAAAAGCAAAGAGCATATGTCCAAGTGAAAAAGAAAGCTCCAAAGTCGTGTCGTGATTAACTCTAAGTATAAATAATATTACAGTAGGTATATGTAAACAGTACGTTCTGTATGAGAGCTGCATAATTTAAGGAATACATACAGGGAAGACTGTAATTCTAATACTATAGACAGTGTCGTTTACATATCTAGTGTGAAGATGTTAACTAAATGCATGCATGATGGAACAGAATAAAAAGCATGTAGTTTGAGTGAGATGTTAAAGGTGCCATATTGTAAAATGTGAGATTTCCATATCTTGTTGTATTACAAAGCAGGTGTAGGTGCTGTATAATTACTGTGAAAATATCAAGACGCTCAATCCACTGAGAAATGTGCAGAATCTGTGCCTTTAAATGAGCCGCAATCAGAGCAGACTTGTTTTTTTCGTTAGGGGGACTTAAAGAGACAGGAGCAAAAACTGAGTGTTTCAGACAGAGGGTGATTCAGACAGACAATATGAGAAATAATGTGTTTTTGAAAGTATGAACCCTTTATGTCCCCTTTAAAGAAATACAAGAGAAAATGGTATTTCCTAGTCTATTGTAGAGGCTCTCATGCAGAAGTATGTCGTCTGGATTGGTCAGCAGTCGGGAGGAATGCATATGCTGTGATGTACTACATCTGTTTTGTGAGCTGACATTTGTTTTATATGCTGCAGCCATTTCAGCATGAGGTCATGATGTATGATTATTCATGCAGCACAAGTTCAGAAAACCTGCTTTTGCAAAATAGGAGCCAGCAGTATACAGTAGGTGATACAAGTTCAATACAGAAGCCTCAAATTGATCCCTTTAATATTTAGAAGTGCTGCCTGTATGTGGCATTACGATTTATGCAGGTTTATGGGTAGAAGTATTGCACACACAGAATCTCTAGAATTTATTGCTCATGGCTGAAACAGTACTGGGAGTGTAAGAGACGGGATTTATGCAAAAGCCTGCAATGGCCCTTTAATTCTGAACTCAGCGCAACCCATCTCACCTTCACAACCTCTCTTCATTATGATTACGGGCACTTTGCCAACAATGTATAAGTAGCTCATACTCTGCTGCATCTCAGTAGAGAATATAATCTCTTGTATAATTGCTACATTGGTGAATGTCAATATTGCAATATTCTGTTACAGAGGAGGGTGGACGCCAATAAAGGGAGTTCTTGGAACATTTGCTGCCCCAATTTGGATAAATCTTTAACATGAATATGAATTTGGATGTGAGCTGTATCTTTGGCTGTGTGAGTGATTGGGTCTTTACTGTAATGCAGTGGACTTGTCTGGCTACATTGTACAGTGGCTTCATTGTGTTCCCAGCGAAGGGCATGCACATGGTGTGTTCATGTGTGCTCTGTGAATGTCATTATTGTCTCCTCTTAGGGAGCACGCAGGTTACTTGGCTGCCGAGTCTCAGCCCATGCTCCGCACTGATAAGCTCTACTGCTTATCTCAATGAATGATTGAGCAGCATGTGTGTGTGTGTGTGTGTGTGTGTTTGTTTGTGAGGGTTAGTGAGAAACCGATTTGCACCCACTCCAGGACATTGTAAATACACAAGAGCAATTTTGTGAGAGGACAGTTTTAATATTTACCATCCAAGTGTTCAAGTGGACATATGTTTCCATCCTATGGGGGGCAATCTGTGTGTGTGTGTGTGTGTGTCTTGATAGAAGCCGCATGTAAGGCAGATAAAGACGTACCTGTTTGAAACAGTGTTTGGTTCATGTATTATTGTGTGATTTTAATTGTGTATTGGTGTCATTATGTATAGATTTGCACTTTTTTAAATATGTGGCTCTTGTGGTATGCTGTTGTTTTATGCCCTTGTAAAGCACATTGTGACTGAAATGTGAAAAGCACTATATTTCTTCTTCTTCACCTGCAGACCCCATGAGGTATACTTTTTGCCATAGCTCACAGGTGCTTTATTCTATCAATCCAATATTTAATGATTTAATGAGTTTGTCAATGTCTTTCTAATGACTTCCTATAATTATTTTCTGTTTTAATTTGCACTTTTAAAAAATACCAATGTACAGTCAAAAGCACCCAATTCCACACAAGATGCAAATTAACTTTAAATTAACTTTCCTAAAATAATGTCATTTTTGCTTCAGATGACATGAATTACATAACAAGATTTTGAGAGGTTTTATAAAGATTTTATACGGTTTTAAATATGTTGGGAGGTTGAGGGTTGAATATGATGGCAGACTTTTAACCTACTGTTAACAGTATATTAATACCCTGCAGACCTACTTCAAAGATGATCTCATCAACACTTTAATATTACCGATGGATCAACAGACTATGTGCAATGTAAAAGGGGTCACTCGTGGTAATAAACCCAAAGAGGATTATCACCCAACTCCACAGTTCCCGTCAGCTCTGTGAAGCATTTTAGCACCATAAAGCTCATTGTTTTGGTTTTAAGACCGTAACTTTAATGTTTAGGTTCACTCTCACTGCTCTCATCTCTGTTTAATGCTTTACCTTGTGGGGGCGCCTTTTATTTTCCCCATATGGGAGGTGAGTGCCCATAATATGACTGTGAACAAACGCCTTTTATGTGTCGGCAATTAGGCAGTGTACAGAGGAGAACACGACACAGAAAAACACATATTTGCAGACATACACAAACAATGGATAATCACTAAAGTTTGAGTTTAGGACACTGTTTTCTTTTTCCACTCTCCCAAACATTGAGATCTATCTGACTCAGTGCCAGCTGCCAGACACATCTGCACCTATCATTATTTCTGACATCCACGAGGAGTGACAACCATGAGACCTGATATTTGTTGATCTAATGACTAATTCTAGCCAGTTACTGGGAAAGGTATCCCTGCGTCTTATCAGTTCAGGACAGATGAGCTAATATGGATGGAAATTGCCTCACACAATTACCACCACAAACAGGATTGTTATCAGTGTAATATTAGTCTATTAGTCATGCAGCTTGATGCTGGAGTTAATGAGGCGGCGGCTGAGACAGTGCGATGCTGGGCAACAGGACAGCCAGCATAAAGTCACTCAGTAAATTGGAGGTGAGCTAAGGTATTGGGAAGCAAAACTACAGCTACCACTGTGGCTGTGCCGAAAGGAATCACGGATATCGCTCTCTCCTCCTTTGTCCAATCACTCTGCCATTCTCACTGTGAAGCAGACAGCCACACAAACACGGAGAAAAGGCAACGGTGGCATCTCTAATCCTGTAAAAGCAGCAGCAGGAGGGAGAAAGCCTTGTGACGGCAGTGTTGGATAGAGAAAGCTTGCCTGCAGCGATGTCTCAGCTTTTGGATACACTCTGCTGGTAGAAAATCATGCAGCTACACACACTATGCACATACACATATGCCGGAAACCACGCGTACATGCACACACACACACATCAACAGCGTTGGGGTTTCAATATTCTCTGTCCCACCTGGATGCTCATGCAGCCTGAGGAGCACGGAAAAGAAAAGCAGCGAGCAGTGAAAAGCATTTCACCTCACTGCGGGAGGGGGTGACAGGGCTCAGCTAACACACACCGGGGCCCTGTCAGGTACGCAGACACACACGCACACACAGACACACACTGAGTGGCATGCGATCTAGCCGAACCTGCATTGCGGTGCCACTATTTGTCGAGAAAAGTTCAATAATAATCCAACCTGCAGGGCGATAAACCTGTCTCGGTGTGATGTTCATGCTGTGCAGTAAATGGCAGTGAATCAGTAGTCATGCATGAGATTACAAATTAAAATAAAGTTAAATATGTAGTAAACATAGGGAATGAGCCTGTGCTCATTGCCTTACAGGTGTTAGATGGCAGTGAAGTTCTGACAGTCCTTTAAATTGTAACTCCGTGTCTCAGATGGCTCTTTAAATGTGTTTGTTCGTGTATCGGCTCGTCTTTTCTGCCTCCCTTCCTGCTGCGAACGACTCGGTAAGGAGCACTGCAAAGTGTGGACATCTCTTTTGAAGCCTGAGGTCTGCAGCTAGAGAATGCATGCTGAGCTATTTGAAGTTTTCAGGTCTACTCATGGCCAAGCAGCAAAGTTACTTGGAATTTGAAGCTGTGAAGTTGCTGTTAGGCTATAACCTTTTTTCCACAATATATACTTACTATACTGCCAGAAAAATACATCGCCTGCTGACAAAACTCTCAGCCTATTAATGTCACATCTCAGGAATGTGTGACTGAAAGTGTTAACTCTCCCTGTCACACGGTCCACGTTCCTCCGTTGATAATGATCACACACTCACAGCTGATATTTCCAACAGGCTTAAACATAATTTTACTTGTCAGAACAACTTGATTGCACGTTATGTAATATATACTATGTTAGCTGTGTGAAAGGCAGCACATACGGTGTCACAGTAAAGTGTAGTACACATTTTGATCCCACTACATTTTCACCAATTTGGAGGTGGCAGGCCAGTCTAATGTAGGACTACAAAAAATTATTTTCTAGAATTTAAAAATATACAAACCCTATATCAGATTCAACCCCTTTAACTTCACTGATCGACCAGTGGACAGTCAGTGCAAACTGTGCTGAGCAGCCAAACTTTGTTCAAAGATATTTATTTCAAATTCCAACGTCTAAAAAAAATATCAAATCTGTCAAACTGAATATTGGGGAAATGTATAACATCCAAAGTGAGATTGAATGGTGCAGCCATAAAAAAATAACACACTTGAAAGCCATGAGCCTACCACTGTATGTTGAGAAACTAGGAAGTTATCACAGTTTTATTTTTTTTAATAATAAAACTACATTTTGAACTTTTGAACAAAAAATCACTACAAATTTGGGACAAAGGGATAAAAAAGAAGAAAAAAAAAAACCCACAATGACAAATGTGCCACAGTCACACATAATTTATACGTGGGCCATTTATCTTAACATTGGCTCCGAAAGGAAGAGAGTTAACTAAATTTGTCTCATTCTCTCACTGCCGAAGGAAAAGTAGTCCGAAACAGTTTCCCAGGTAACCGCAGGACAAGGACGGGGAAGAGGTAAGGAGAGAGGAGGAGGGGAAATGAGGAGTCATGAGCATAAGCAGAAAAGAAGAAAAGAAGACAGATAAGATGAAAAGGCAATATTTAAAACGAGTAACTCAATAGGAGACGTTCAACAGTACAAAGGACAAACTGACATGGTTTAAGTTAATTCTACAAGGCAACCTTAACAGAAAGTCATTCTAACCTCGCGTCTCTTGTATGAAGCTGGGACATTCTCATTTCTGCAGTATATAATCATATTCAACAGAACAATTCACAAAAAAAAGTCAATCTGTTCTTTCAATCAGCTGGGTGATGAAAACCATGTTCCCGTCTGGAGCCCTGAGGTGTTCAGCTTTTACCCTCTCGTCCTTTCACACTCGTACTAATGCTCTCTTTCACTGACTCCCTCCATCTCAGACTGAAGGAAAAGAGGGAGGGGGGTTTAAGAGAGATGGCAGAGTGTTCTTTCCTTTGTGCTATTCCATCCCATTTCTTCTCGGCACTGCCCCAATTGGATCCTTCACAAGTCGGAGAAACCTCCTTCACAGCTATTCACCAAGGAAACTAGTTCTGAGTGTGTGTGTGTGTGTGTGTGTGTGTGTGTGTGTGTGTGTGTGTGTGTGTGTGTGTGTGTGTGTGGCTTGTGTGTTCGCCCATGGACATGCAGGTTCATATTTATGATACAGAGATGAAGAAGGAGGACGTGGTCAGGTTTCCAAATGATAAAATTCCCCGCAATTAAAAGTGTAACCTGATGTTTTAGGCAGTATAATGATTACAAGTCCTCCAAAACATACGACCACACAAGTAATTTGTTCCTACCATCTAATACAACCAGTGTTGGCAAGTATTGTCTCTTATATTTCCCAAAACACATTCCTGACAGTGTCCTGACTGTGCGTTTCCTCTCACATTGTCATGTGGCAGGTGCATCGTGCACGCACAAATTGTTGCACTTTTAAAAAAAATATATCTGTTTATGTGAAATGCCTCATGTGCATTTTAGAGCAAATATAACAAAAACAAAATAGAAGGGCACTGGGAGAGGGCAGACCTCCACCAAGGCCATGTCCTACAGGAGATATATCTCACAATATTGACAAAAATGAAAAATAATATGCCCCAGATTTGGATCCGCTCCAAAGTTTAGTTCTTCCTTGGCCCACGCTGCACCATCCCAACATGTTTCATGAAAATCGAGCCAGTAGTTTCTCTGTAATCCTGCTGACAAACCGAAACAATAACCTCCTTGTTGGAGGTAATGAAGTAATCCCTTCAAGTAATCTATTCTTAAAGACAGTATTCAGAATACCACCAGTTTAAACTGTAAGTGTAACAGAATACAGTTACTCATACTTTGTATTTTAAATACGTAATCCGAATACAAGAATTCAGACTACTCCCCAACCCTGAATACAATCCATACAAGCACTTCCTAAATTTCCGTTAACATTGTCAAACGGTCACAGTTTGGTGAGGTTAAGGCAACAAAATTACTTGGTCAAGGTTAGAAAAAGATCATGTCGTAATTATGCACATGACATAGAACGTCACGTAGTTCCATTTGTTAACTAACGTGAAAATAACTCAATTACTTTAAGTTTCATACAGGACACAAACACCGGTCTCCTGGGTCAAAGTCCCATCTACCACCCCTCCTGCCCACCCTAATATTATCTTAATATTACATTACATGACTTCCTGCTTTGCTCCAGAGGGCGCTGCCTAATAAGAAACTTAAATATGGGTTGTAATTGCTGCTTGTCCAAACGGACGACAGCCTTGATGATTATATCATCATATCAGTTGTAACATTAAATAACCCGTCCTTCTAATCTCAATATAAACCGTCACTCTCATCTTCTGTCACCCCCCCCCCTCTCTCAGCCCACTCACCTTACCTCCCCTCCCCAGGCTCATCTCCATCCCTTGCACCATTACCACTAATAAAAAGTGGCATAATGTCGGGTAAATTAAGATAACGATGTTGTTCAGGACGGTTCCGCCGCTTGATATGACTTTAATGGGCTCGTAAATGTTGGAGTAAATACTTGTCAGGAACAAAGTGGCTTCTCATCAGAAGAATTCATTTAGAGAAAGGATTTGTTTCCCAAATCTTTGCATGGACGCCCTTGAAACTCGTTCATTAAAATAATTTAAAATCAAGGCAAAGCCAAACAAGCTGGATAGAAACTCTAGCAAATGAAGGATTAAGAGCAATAAAAAGGTACAAATGAGGAGAAAAATACTTACTGACTGATTCACTTGCACAACAGTTAAAAGGGATCGTTCAGCAGTTCAGCGTGAGACAGATTTAAAAATGGTTCAAATTGGAGCAGCAGAGGCTGACGTTCTATGGGTCAGACCCCCAAAACTGGATCCTACATTTCCCATTATGCAATTTGAAAGCATCTTTCATTAGAGTCTCCCTGTCTGGTAAATGTGAACATGTCTTTTAAATTACACACTGCCAATTTTTAATGCAGGCTCTCTATTACAATTTGTAGTCTCCAGGCCCAACGGGAAATAATAATTTGACAAAAACAATATTGCCTTTTCTGGAGTTTTCAATTGTAACACATGGTGTTAGAATTAGTAAGTGAACCTTGAGTTGTAATTGTTTTGGCCAGACTATTATTTCCAAGGATTAACTTTAATGATTGACCTTTAAGCCAACATGGATGAGAAGCCATGCCGTGAATTGAGCTATAAATGAAATCAAAACCTCAAAACTTCCATTCGGAGGATGTTTGTTTGGGCACCGTCTCTTGCTCCATCATCTTCAAGCTAAATAATCTGTGAAATTGACTATTTGCATCCTGTGACAGATGTGAGTTTATGGCTGCCCGAGACAGGAGATCTCTGATGACCAGATCACAAGGGTTCGTTTTTCAGACTTTGGAAGGAACTCCCTTGAGAATCACAGATGATAACGTATAACTTTTTTTCACAGAAGTACACCTTGTGTGGATTAAACTCATTTAAACTGATCTCTTAGAGTGAAGTTTGTTCTTTCTTTCTTCAGATATTCAGTGCATCATTTATTTGAAAATGTGTACATAAATGTTTAATTAAAGTATGTATAAAGTTATAATTGATAGCTTTTGGCTTTAGAAGTTGTCTTACTGTATTTTTATGTTCCATATACAGCCGTTTTTTTTTTATAATCCTATGCGCCAAATGTTTGGCATGACACAGAAATAGAAATTAACTAAATAACTACATAAATTAAAAGTTTTCCTCCAGAGTCGTATACATGTCATAAGGAAAGTGATCATGTGATGTGGGTTTTACTTGACGCAGTTAAATCTTGTGTAAAGTTAAATGTGCCAAACTCCAAATTAAAGAGGGAATTAATTATCTCTACAACAAATCTGCCAGTTTTTTATAGGCTGTGGTCTCATCTTTTGCAAAGGAGCCAGCAAATCGAGTGTTGTGTACTTGATTATGCAGTGCATCCCTACTGTAGATACGCTGTGTTATCTTCTGTGTGCGTATCCTGTTGTATCACATTGTGTAGACTTCCAAAGTGCTTTTAAGACGGAAGCAGGGGGCATAGCAACACCTGGAGCGTGTTTGGCTCTTTAATAGCCCAAGAACATCTACATAAAACTCCAATTACACACACTCATAAAAACTCACACAGGCTACAATATATCACCTGCTCTAAACTAGATTGATGAGGAATGGAAAGGTGGGCATATTTCAAAAGAGCAAGGAGCACCCAGAAACAGAATGCATCAAATGTTGCCCCCCAGCAATTCTTGGCTTCTTGTAATTATAAGGCAACATTAATGCCATATTAATGAGCATCAGCATACACGCACGCACGCACACACGCACACACACACACACACCCACACACACACACACACACACACACACACACAAACATAGAGAGAGAGGGAGAGTACAGAGGCTCAGAGAGAGAGAGAGAGAGAGAGAGGGAGAGTGGAATTAAATCATGACGTCAAATTTATGTCCTGGCCATATTTACTGCTTTAATAAGAGTTGGGTAAGCAAAGAGAACTGCTGGAGGGCACACAGCCTATGTC
>JAOVVB010021179.1:0-16125 GCA_028570985.1 Heterobranchus longifilis | reverse complement strand
CACATGTCTTTGGAGCTTTCTTTTTCACTTGTACATATGCTCTTTGCTTTGCTTTTGTTGTTTTTATTTGTTTATGTGTACTTTTTGTTTCTGTGTTGTTCTTGTTATGCACCGTATCATCAAGACAAATTCCTTGTACGTAAAAACTACTTGACAATAAATCTGATTCTGATGTATTCACTTTTTATTTGATCAGGTATTTCCCAAATTAAAGGTTCTTGTGCGGCAGCTGGTGTTGAGACAGCATTTAACATCTGAGAACCTTTTGTTAAATGTAAAAAAATATTTTATGGGATTAAAAAAAACATATATATATATATCTCAAAGTAAGGCATTGAAAAAAAATAAATTATTTTGGTAGTGTATCTCTGTGTCGGCACTAGTATCAAAAAACGATACCTGACTTAAGCTAGAGAGAACATGCTGTCAGCAGCTACACCTGCACAAATTGTTCATACAGTACCTGAAGAAATACAGTTGAGGTGTAAACACATTCTTTCGGGTCTCTGTTTATACAACCGGAGTATTCTGCATACTTCTCTGAGACTACACAACAACAATTGGCTGCAATCACAATTACCCAGGCAAAGGAGAGGTAAAGGTGTTTATGTGGAATGTGTCGGATTTGCATTCAGATCTTAAATTACACTGTAATCACATTTTATGTGTGCATGTAAACACCATCACAGCCTCTCCCTCTTTCCCTTACTTTGTCTCTCGTCCTTCCTCCACATTGTCCCTCTCTCTCTCGTCCTCTCAGCGGTGTGTATCCTGCCAGATGAGCATGAGGCGGGAAAAGGAATGCAGCTCTGCTCTGTTTACCTCTTCCTCGTTTTCTCGCTCTCTCGCTCCTGATACATTCACTCTCTCTGCCACCTCCCTCTTCTCTCTCTCTCTCTCTCTCACTCTCTCTCTCCCTCTCCTTTCTGTGAGTATGCTCAGTCATTCAGCGCCGTGCACCGCTGTTGTTTCGTGAGGGTGGAGAGCCGGTGGGAAGCCTGTGATTGGGGAAATAAGCGACTGTGCCGGAGCCGGCTACCTCTGAGACAAACTAAATACAGCGGAGGGGACGCCGGGGCTGTGGATTTTAACCTGCTCATGTCAAGAAGAGATGGATTTGTGGTGCCTGTGAACTTTGGAGAGAATGTACTGCACGTGTAAAAGACATAAACAGATCCCGCTTGGCATCAGGAATTGCTGGAGAAACGGAGGTCTCTGAAATATTATCTTGGACACTGTCTGATGTAGATCTGCGCCTGAGAGGTCAAAAACCCTGGAAGTGTGAGTTAAATCATTGAGATGTGAGGTGCAGACACATATTACGCATGAAGATACAGCTCAGCAAGGTTAACCTCAAAGACATCTGTTATACCTGATTACACCTGAGACGTGAGGGAAAATGACTGGCTCCAGGCAGGATTAAAGGAGTAACCTGTGATGTCAGAGTTCACCTGGGGCAGTCGTCTGAGACTCTGCTGAGTAGCCGTGGCGTTGTCGAGGGGGGGGGGGCGGCGGCAGCAGACTTAATTTCCAGGTGTGCAAACCACACCAGACTTGACTCACCTGACATCATCCCGTCTCTGTTTGAGTCCAGCCCCTCAACTAATTTTCTCACCACATCTTCTCAGTAATCCCTGCTCTCAAACCCACCACCACCACCACCACCACCACCTCTCGTTTCCTCCCCATGGAGCCACTCGAGAGGCGAGAGAAGAGACGCTGATTAATGTGACTCCCAGCAGCCCGTGTGTCTGATTCCACAGCACTAGAAATAGAAAGCAGAAAGAAACCGCGGCGGCACTTGTGAACTGTCATTACGTGGAACAAGAGAAGCACCATGTGGAATCAGTCTGGATACTGCAATCACATACCTCACCATGGATATCCCTTCTACCATGCACCATGCAGGTACGCTATCACAACCCTCACGTGTACCCAAACTCTGCTTCTGCTTTCCGTGCAGTTACATCGCTGTGTAACTTGTTAAAGTGGCTTGTTTTGTCTTGCTTCGAGGTTTCGAGTCTCTTAAGTTTTCATTGTTTTTGCGCTTTAATCGTTGGTGTTCCTCTGGGGTTGATGCTTGGCCTGCTGTTGTTTTTTGATTTCGGAAAAATTGTTATTGCCATTCGGGACAGCTGTTAATCCAGGCAGTCTGAATTAATGCATCCTCGTTCATTGTAAAGTAAGCCGAGGTGTTAGGGGTTTAAGTCTTTCCTAAAGCAGAGGTTGTGACCAAACTGGTTTGTCAGGTTTGTTTGGCGCTGGCTTTAACAGAAGCAGGAAACTGGTTTTGCTTGTGCAGAATAATAGAAGTTGAATACAGGTTTGTTGGTCACTGTGACAATAGTGGTAGAAGAGTAGTTCTGTTTTCAGGAACTAATGGTCATGTTACCCAAAAACACTCCTACAGTAAGGATGTTGAGTTTATTAGCCATACTGTATTTGAACAAATCACTACAACCCATTTTCTCTCTCTGAAAAACACTGAATAGAACCTGACCGATGTGGGATTTTTGAGCCCAATACCGATTTTAGAGTGGACAAATTCACCGAACAACGCTATGGTGGTCGATATTGTGAATTTTTTAGCTGGATTGAAAATAGACCTTTTCTATGTGGATTGTGTACCACTGTGACTAAGGTACAGATGGCTGGTTTCTTAAACAAATGACTTTATTTAAGAATATTTTACATTATTATACATTATACGTACAATGAATTATATTGTCAACCAATTCTAGAAAAGAACACTGAGAAAATAAAGAATAAATAATTCAATAGAACTGTATGTTCAGTATCAATTGCTGACCATTTTAAATAAAGAACTACATAATGACACCATTTCTAAATCACCCCAAGCATCATATTCTACATTATATGCTGTAAAAAAAAAGTTTCCATATCTGCGCATGCCGGACAATACCAGACAACATGGCGATAATGATATCTATAGACAAATATCAATAAAAAGGTCAGGCTCTGAAACAGATTACATAAGATTTTACTGGTCCTCTTCTATTATGGCTCTGGTCCCCCCCCCCCCACCTCGCAGCAGTAATGACATCATTACATTTATCACAAGGTTTCAGATGTGACCCACTCTCAAATGAACACCATCAATCCTCATTCCCTGAGGGGAGAGCAGACCCCTGCCTACGCCTCTTTTCCTGTCGAATACTGTAATAGTCTCTAACCTCTAAAGGCTGCTGGGGCTCAACCACCAGAATACTGAATCACCATTAATAGTTATTTATGAAATCCTTGTGTGGTTGAGCATAATGAGGACATCTTTTTTAAAATGAATAGCATGATAAATGATAAACATATAACATGCCGACTGCATGTGGGCAAGTGTGCATGCATTGTAAAACCTTAGCCGTGTATTTTTTGTCATGTTGTGCACATAGTTAATGTGAATCTGCTAGTGTTGGTGAAAACAGGAACGGTCGGGGTGGTCTGCACCGAGGGGCAGAGGGATTTAGCTGATGAGTGAGTCATACCTCAGACCACTGGGCAGGTCAATGACCTGTCAGATCAGCCAGCTTATGGCTGAGAGAGAGAGAGAGAGAGAGGGTGAGAGTACACAGGAATCCAGGAAATAGCCCTGAGCTCCAAAACAATCTAACCATAGCTATTCACTCCCACTCTAGTGGTCTCTTATGGTGAAGTAGTCTGACTCACACTATGAATATTCCACCTGTAGTCCAATCACCTCATGTATTCAAGTCAACTCTAACATTTTACCGCATAAATGCAATGTTTGACATGCAGGAGCTAACTGAATAGCTGCAGGTGATTTAAGCTGCATGGAGTCAGGCAGACGGTAGATGGTAAACTGGATATCATTTTAGTGGATGAGAGCAAGATGGTAAAATTAGGTGAGGCTGGCAGAGAACACTGGTAACGGTAGATGGCATTGCCATCCAAAATTAGAATATTTTAACTTTTTGCCGTCCTGTGCGACGTTACTTACAACCGGATGTTACGTTGCTTCCTCACACAAGGAGAAATTAAATCCTTCCAAGATATTACAAGAAGCAACATGCATTACTAGAATAATTACATTAAAAAATAGAGAAAATTGTTTTATTTAATATATTTTATTCTATTCTTTGTAAACAATGCAACATCACCATAGCAACATATCGCCGTGCGTGTTTCGTTTTGCCGTCCTGCCATTCTGTCATATTGTTTTTCCCGTGCCATCCTAAAGGGGTGCCGTTACCGTCTGCCTGAATCCATGTGAAAGCAGCATAACTCTATTTATCTTCTTTTTCAGTGCTTGAATTTGTTTGCTTAAATCAGCGTCCTCCTTGTTGCTTCAAGGACGTCATTTGTGCCCATCTTCTCGTCTCGATTTTTAATCCTCTTTACAGTCCTCTGAGGGATTTTCTGTTCACCTGCACGTCGTTATTGGAAGATTGGCTGCTGAGTAAAATATTAAAGTTAACACCTACATCTCACTGACAAAAGAGGGAAAATGCCTTTTGGTGCACAGTTAAGGTGTTAAGGGAACATTTAGCCGGATCCGAGGAAGCGGACGGAACTGAAATTAGATGTTTGTTTTTCCTTGGAGGAGGAAGCGATAAGGCTTCAATATTGCATTTGTCACTCCACTAAAATAATGAAGTGATCTAACCATTTTATTTATGAGCCTCCTTCTGAACTGTCAAGCGGCTGCTCGTGTATTTCAAACTGCTTTTTTAATATAAAAATGAAAATAACACATTAGAGAGATAGAAGCGTTGGCATTATAATGAAGCTCCTTCCATGAAGTCAATAAAAGTTCAGTGATCGTTTGCCGAGGCCGCTCTAGTTAATAATTCCCTCACCTGTCAACAGACAACTGCCAGACTCCGCCCCCATTCCTCTGCCTAATCCCATGTGTTTACATTCAAATGACAAGGTGCTCGTTCGCTGTTTGAGGAAGTCCTTAGCCAGACTCTGTTGTTTGGTCCGTTAATCCAACATAAACCAGCAGCGTCACTCAACCACGGAGGCTTGAGGTGAGCGTGAAAGCTTAATGAGGGCCTGCATGTGATTGCCTCAGAGTATTGATTGTATGTGTGTGTGTGTGTGTGTGTGTGTGTGTGTGTGTATGCGGGTATTGCGTGAATGGCTGGTAATTGAATGTCGTGTTTTCTGAGTGGGCGTATCTTCTGTGTTTGACCTTTTGATGAAGGGTGTCGATAGGCTCAACAGATTTGACAAGTGCAAGAAATTAATACGTTAGAGATAAATAAGTTAGACAGTGTATAGTTACGCAGCATTACATTACAGAGAGTATTGATCAGATAGAACCAGAAGAAATACAAAAGGAAGTGTGACAAAGGTCATGACACAGATTCACACTCACAAGGCCGAGTTACCCAGACACCACAGAGGTGTGTACCTGTGTGCATTTAACCTGCATGAGAGGATTTTACTCAGTGTGTGTGTGTGTGTGTGTGTGGGGCTGTCAGCCTCACGGCTCTGGGATGTAAATGGATTTGGGCTCGTGGCCCAGCAGGGGTGAATGGAGCAGATTGTCTGAAAGCCTTTGACTCATCCCTACACGCACGCACGCACGCACGGACGCTCATTTAACAATGCAACTTGAAACGACTCATAATTTACTCTGGTTTTTTTTACGTAAGGGCTACCCCTAACCTTTCTCAAATATTTAGATGGCAAAGTGTGTGTGACCACCCGCTAATCTCAAACCGTGGATTGAATAATGTGTGTGACAAATGAAACCCAGCAAGAAAATCTGTTACAGCGATATCCTTGTCATCTTTAGTTTAGGTAATTAAATCAATTTGCATAAAAGGATTCTTTGCTGTTGAAGGAATGAAGATGAGCTTTTAATGCAAAACTTCATCTGAAGCCGAAGCAGAAATAACCACGAGGAGAGTGTGATAGGTAATAACTGTAAAACGAAGGACACTATAATGGTGTAATAGGTTTTAAGGTGAGTGAGTAGTAAAGAGACGACTGTATATCTTCAGAGGCAAAAAAAACTGAATATACACTTAGGAAGAAAATCTCCCTGACAGTTCATAAAATGTCACGTGAAATTTAAAATTGATGCTCCTGATAATTTGGAGAACTCTTTCCCATTTCCTTAGTGAACTACCATTAACATATGAATGCAACTGCTCTTTAGTACAGGCCACTGTACTGTACAGTACAGTCTGTGATTGAGGGGAGTATTTGACTGAGATATTCTTGTGTTCTGGGCAAGAAAATTGCATAGTTTGTAATAAGAAAACAAGTGAATACTTAGCCTGAAGCAGTATAAATGTTGGCACCATTCAGCCAGGCATTAGAGTGTGCCAACGTCACATTACCAGCCAGCATAAATTGAAAATAAGACAATTGAGGGTTGGAGCATAGATTATTTTGGGACAAAGAAAGGGGAAATTACCCTTCATACAGTTTCCGGGAAAGAAGATAAAACTAATCTTAGAAGCTAAAATGAACCAAAAATCTTATTTCACTGTCTTAAAGTTGATTAACCACCCTAGCACACACGCACGTGAATGCCTCTTGAATCTTTTTGCACAGGAAATGTGCAAAGACCTGACCTAGCATCTTATCTTGGGACTCTCCAAGAGAATCTGTCATTCAGTCTCTGTAGCTTTCCCCTCCTCCTACTGAGCGTTGACACTCTGCTGCGGCTGGATGTTTGATGCGTCTGACACTTTGACAAAATGAATTCCCTACAAGTCACTCTCAGGGAGGGTGCCCTTATGTCACAAAGTGCCGGGCTGTCACAGCAGCAGACTTGGATTGGATTGCACGGACGCTAAAGGGAGAGAGAGCTGTCATGGCTGTGGTTTCTTCCACATTGTGGTTTGTCTGTGGCGGTGGTGATATAAAAGAATGGTGGGTTAATTGTTTACGTCAGTCAGTTTTCACTGCAAAATCAGAAACCACAGGAAGGCAATAATCTTGACTTGTTATGGAAACAGGAAAACAAAAGTTGACAAACCAGCCACAATATAAGAAGACTTTGCAGACAGAGCGGTGTGTTCTCATGTATCAAAAGGCAACAATTAATTATTGTCTTTTATTGGATTCATAACAGGAGGATATGATCATACTGCTTTTGGTGATGAAAGACTTTGACCTATTCGACAACTTGACAAAAATGGCAAAGATTTAATGTTTCTAGCTTCTCAAATGTGGGTTTGTTTTATATAATTATAAATGGAATGTATTTTGCACTTTGAGACAAAACAAGCAATTTTTTTGCAGTTTTCCAGCATTTTAAAAACTAAAGTTTGTTATTTAATCCAAAAAAAATAAATAAATGATTTTTAGTTTTAGCTTCTTATCATGTTATCATTTTACAAAAAATAGTGGTGTGTGTGTGCGTGTTTGTGTGTGTGTGTGTGTGTGTGTGCGTGTGTGCGTGTGTGTGCGTGTGCGTGCGATCATGGCAGAATGTGGTCCTGGAGACACCTACTGTTGCAGGAACTACCACAGAGGCGGATATGAGTACTTTGCCAGGTGTTTATATTTCTGTCTGTCTGTGGACAGATCTTGTCACCGTGATAGCGTCATCACAAGGGTGTCACGAAACATACAGGTGTGCAGTTGAGATCAAAATGAAGGCTGAGCAAGGGCTCGAGTTGGCGTCGCGGCTGGCGTGATCCCATTGCAAGATGGTCCCTAGTGACTCGTATATTATTGGATTGTGAATTTACATAATGAAGATTTATATATATGTGTTTAGCAGCTTCTGTGTGGCTATTTGGCTTTTTGGGAAATGCTATTTTCACATACCCAGAAAGGCGTTATAGTTCATGGTATCATGTTGTTGTTGTTGTTGTTGTTGTTGTTGTTGCACCCCTACATCACCCTTTTTCATGCGGGCTGCATGTAAATAAAGGCAGCATATGCACAGACTCCGTCTCATCTATCCTCAAACTGACTTAAATGCATCACACGTTCCTTTTTTCCATTCCGCACCGACTGATTAAACTGTCCGATTTTTTTTGTCAGATCAGCGGGACGTCCAGGTGACGGCGCCGTCTGTGATAGGGTCGGTAGAGACAATAATTCTATAAATAGATAATTTAACTTGCGCCCATGATGATCATGTTTTCATTCAGACTGTGCACAGAGAGGAGAGGAGACGGGTCTGGTGTGTGAGAGGACAAGTGCTTTGCTCACAGGAGAGCGGATGGCATCGTTGTCTCAGACAGATTAAAAAAAAACAAAAAAAACTTTGCTAGCCGTTAATATACCTGGGTGGCCCGCCCAAGTAAACTCTATGTGTGAGAAACGCTGTTTATTGCTCAACAATAGTTCACTCCAACTCCAAAGCATGTGGTGGCAAATAGTATCAGCTGATTAATCAGCTTTTTCCTGCTCCAAACTATCGTTATTATATCGGCATTTAAAAATCCACTATTGGTCGACCTCCATTGTCAACATTTCAGCCACAGCCTTGTTTGTTTAAGTCAAAGAGCCTGTAGAAGAACGATGCAAACTCAGATTCAAATTTACGACACTTGTGTGATGTCAGCAATATCCCTGTGCT
Source organism: Heterobranchus longifilis (assembly GCA_028570985.1). Classification (NCBI taxonomy): domain Eukaryota; kingdom Metazoa; phylum Chordata; class Actinopteri; order Siluriformes; family Clariidae; genus Heterobranchus; species Heterobranchus longifilis. The sequence continues at coordinate 7,595 of JAOVVB010021179.1, read as the reverse complement.
CATTAGCCAGATGAACTTATATACAGTATGTTCTGCTTGGCCAGATGGTAAATTAGTATGATGTTCAAACCTACAAGCTCATTTCACATTCTTAGATGAGACACTGTGTCCAAATGTCACCCTTCTTATAATTCTAGATGTGTCCTTGTCTCAACCTGCCTAATTCATGAGAAGTGGGACTAAATAAAAACAAGCAGTTGTTTTCTCTATGTAGCAGGGACATGGAGAGTTCACTGGAGGTTTAATGGCTAAATCCAGCCCAGAAAGCTGCTGGTGTCGAGTGTAATCTGTGTTTTTTAACGTTGATTTCATCAGATATAGTGTGTGATGTGGCAGGAGTGAGAGGATCAGGGCGCAGAGGGCAGAAGGCAGCTTTGCAGTTTGAATTACAGAGTTGAGAAGATCTCTCTATCACCCCATATGAAATTGCACCTAAAATCTTGCTGGATATGGGTTCATTAGAGTCAGAGACCGGACCGTTAGCCTTGAGCACCTCTCGCTGACCTTCACCTCCTTCTGGCTGAATCGGGGAGAAGACGAGATGCTGAGCACTTGTTGGGGAAGTGTGGGTTTCTGCACGGGCCTCAGCCTCGGAAGGTAAGGAGAGAACCAGAGCCACTTCTGTTGTCAAGAACGATATCAGTGCAGCAGGATGTTGTCCTTGTCTCAGTGAATGTGAATGTGTTTTGTAACAAGCAGTAACAGTATAGTCTGAGTTTAACAACAGTACAGGATAGACAACATTCACTGCCAGAAATTAGTAAATATTTGCCTTTATGGCACAAAAGTGTCTAAAAGAAAAGCCAATAGTAATAATAAATGGTGAGAACCTTAACTGCAGCAGAGTATAATATAAGCCTTGGATGAGGAAAGTGGTCCTTTCAGCCAATATCATGGAAAGGCATTTTACTTCAAAGACACATTTTAAAAATCACTCCATTCAGCCCTCCATAATATTATATTTTGATCAAAAGTGTAATTTCCACTGGGAATGGGGGGTGCATGTCACCCAAAGTTTTTGTATCCATTTGTACAGTTTCACTTAGATTTACTCTCTAAACAATATCCTCTTACTGTCCAAAGTATGAAGTTATAAAAATATTGATATGACCAACTGAGCTGTCTTAGGTGACTGTGCATACTTTGGCCTGAAAATACTGCAAACTATTTTAAAGTCAATATTCTCATAAAAATGTTAGAATTGAACATTCTTCAAATATTGAATATTATTTAAGACAGTCAAGGACGAAGTTCTTTCAGTGATACACATACAATATGTTTATCATAAAGTATGAAGTCTATCAACAAAAACTACATGTGATTGGAAGTAAGGTGAGTGTATTAATAATACAGAAATTAACACTGCATTTCTGATTTTTATTAGATTATCATTAATTTGGAAAGCCTGACGTGTCAAATTTCATAATAATGTTATCTAGATTGATACAGATGTATAAAATGTCAGACATAGCATTCACATGGTTTAATTTTTTGGTCTCTTTTTTTAAAAGGACTTTTGATTTTAAGTGCCATATCAACTTAAAAGGTGATGATATGTCAATGTTGTGTGCACAACTTGTTTCCGCTGCCAAGAGGCCAAAAAGAATAATTTATTGCAAGTTTATAAAAACTAATTTAATGGGATCATTATAAAAATATTGATCGATATATTGTTATTCATTAAAAAAAAAAAAAAAAAAAACGTTTTCAAATGTAACTTTCCAGTATCAGTCTGGCTTTAGTTTGTGTCAGCGATGCACTGATCCCTCGCTTTATCTCCTGAGACTGATTATACATTTAAAGTCTTTAAAGCCCGGCATTGTGTGAAACTCAAACATGAGGCTGTAACTACACAGAACTTAATATTCATATGGCATTCTTTTTAAGCGTATGTGGATTTTATTTATTTTATTCAAGAAGGTTTATGAAATGTTGTTGCAATTTTATAAAATCACCGTCTGAGTCGTCGAGTGACACCTGAAACTTTTAATAAGGTCATAAATGGCACCAATAATGATCCAGTGTATTTAATTGGTGCATTACAATTAAGTTAGTATTTATAACAAAGGTCTGAGTCATTCGGAGTCTGGATGCTGTCAAAGGCCATTAACTGTAGGTCGGAGGACAGGAGTTTATTTTTTATATTTAGATGCTTCATTAAAATATAAAGGACTAATTCTTTATATTAGGATGATAATGTGTTGATGCGCTCAGGGGAAATTATACTAAATTCTATAGTTTTTTTCTGTTGTAATTATCCTATTAAAGAGTGAACGGTGTTTACCAGACACGGATCGAGTCTACAGCAGTGATACTCAACTCAACAGGGGCCAAATCTGGCGATATGATGCCGGCGGCCCGCCGACCGTTTTCTAATTTACAATGAAAATAAATTGATTCGCACTGGGAATTTCTTTGAAATTGTTTATAAAACAGAAGTGCCAGGGGAGGATCCCCGGACTAAGGTCCGGGCTGAGCCCCAAATGTCCTGAAATCCTAGAAACACCCCTGCATACAGTTACAGAGTTATGGGCTTTTAATGTTTATTCATTTTATCTGATGAATATGAATGTTAGTTAGCTGCAACCAGCAGCTCTATAGCTCGCTCTGTCGGTTGGTCGGTCAGTCCAGATTTCCCCACCATTTGGCTGCCACAGTTTTCACCCTTGGAGGCTGAAATTTGGAGGTCAAGTGTGTGTGAGGTTGTGTGTGAATGCATGAACGCGTGGGTGCATGTGCGTGTATGTACGTGGGCGCATCTATTGCAAATTGCTTGTTTATTAACTGGCCCCTGGCCACCTATCATTTTGTGGCTCCCAGGCAAAGCAAGATGAGTGTCCCTGGTCTACAGTCTCTGCAGGTTTTACGGCGGTGTTATCAGTGATGTGGGCCGGGGGAAGAAACAACCCTTTACTTCCATTCCAGAGCTGGATGTGTAGGATTCTGATATCAACTTGCTCTCCATTCTCCATCTGTCTGTCACTGAAACCCTTTGAGCTCGCCAGTCTCTCAGGTCTCACATTACGCCCCGGCTGGCTTGGTCCGTGTGGGCAGCACAGCTCTAATCCCTGTCTAATCTGAGACAGCTTTGTGTGTAATCAAAGCAGCCACTGTACATGTATGAAGAGGCGGGGCTGCGCATGAAAAAAACAACACAGATACAGGTTACACACTATATGGTTCCCATGAAAACCCAAAGACAAATTGGTGTTGTCTTGCAGGATATAGACATTTGAAACCCCAGACCAGAAGTGTACAGCATCGTTTTGATGCAGATTGATTCAGTGGGTGAAGATCAGAGAGAAACTTTTCTTTTCTTTACTGAGATCATTTGAAAGTTGGTGCTGTTCACTCCTCAGCATTGAACAGCACTGACTGAACTGCAATTCATACTTTTATATATTTTTTATATTAGGCAGCACCTGCTTTCAAGGGAATAGTTAAAATTGTGGGGAAATATGCTTTTTCAATTTCTTTCTGAGAGTGAGATGAAAAGATTGATATCAGTCTCATAAGTACGGAGCTGGAGTTAAGATGTGTTTAGGGGGGTTAGCATAAAAACTGAAAGCAAAGGAAACACTGAGCCTTTCTGTCTGAAAAAAACCTCATTGTGCCTCATTTTATCCTGTGAAATATAAAAATGACAATTTGTGGTTTTAGGGGAAGTTACACGGTGCTATATCTTGGAAAATAGCTTGTTAACCAACAATCAAAATAGCTGGTCATTAATTTATTGGTTGACAACAAATACTTGATTAAGCACGAGTCGATGATGGCAGCTCACAATCAACCACACAGTAAATTAGCAAAACAATGAGCTAAAAGTGGCTGAAAACCTCTGTAGAGCTCCAGAGTTACGTCTTTGGGATTTTTGGCACCACTTTAAAGTTACATTTCTGAAGTTCTGTGTAGTTTAGAAGTCTTTGGAAGCCCTATAGGTGCATATGCCTTGAAAAACTACTCATAATGGCACTTTTATGTGCGACTTTGTGAAGCCAAGTATAGTATGTTTGGCACGGCAGCGAGGCGTTAAGTGCAGAAACTATCTGCTGCGGAGGAAAACAGTTAAGTAGGACAAATGGGACAACCCAAACACATTTCCATCACATGTATTTCACTTCCCACATTGGCATCTCCAAACAAGAAGAAACTCTGTCTGGCGTCGGTCTCAGTGGACTCAGCGAGGGAAGCGTGGGCCGGAGCAGAACTAGAGTGATTCTCCTCAGTGTCAGTGGGCAGACCGGATTCCTCTGTCCACCTCCTAATGAGGCATGAAGTGCCATTGTAAACCTGAGTTTTGCCACAGAGGTCTTTGAATATTTCAGCAGCAGTTGCTCCTAAAAATACATTCAGGCTTTTGTATCCAGTAAATTAAAAAAAGGAGCACATGTGGGGATGGATATTATTTTTAGTGCCTGCATTTCTCTGCCTGCTGTGCTCTGAAACTTTAGTTTATAAGCACATTTGCATCTTGGGTAATAAATGCCACTGCTGATCTGTGTATCTCTGGTGGGGGAGGAAGTGTTCACGTCTTTGAAGCCAAGTTTCAGAGAAGTGATAAATGTTGCCGTAGTGACCGGCCCCAATGCAAATCCAACACTAATGAAAGTATGAATTTCTGAGTTAGTTTTCCTTTGGAGACTTGGTAGAAACAACTTTTGACTTCAGCTTTTTTTTAAAAGTTGGTTTTATACTCCTTTGTCTGAAATAATCTGTTGGTTCAAATGTGGGTTGTAGCCGATAATTCACTGCTGCTCTGTTTTCTCAAAGTGAGGCTTAACACTTGTTGTTTCATTACATCTTGTTGGTAAAACTTAGCTTGAGGGGCTAGTTTTATTAGCCCAGCTGACTAGAGCGGCAAAGATTAATCAATTAACTCAACTATTAAATTAATCGCCAACTATTTTGATAATCAGTTAATCATTTTATTTTATTATTTCATTTGAGTTGTGGACAAAACAAGACATTTGAGGATGTCATCTTTTTTTAATTTTTTTTTACCATTTTCGGACATTTTACTAAACCAAACAACTTATTAATTAATCAAGAAACTAATCAACACATTAATTGATATAACATAATTGTTGCAGCCCTACATCACGACTATAGGCAATTGACTTAAATACCCCAAATATTAATTAATAAGTGACAGCTAATGTTTTTTTATGGATAACACATGTACCTCATGAATGATGCACAGAGCCCACAAACATTACAATCAGCCTTACTATACCCTCTAATACTCTGCCATCTACAATTGTTCTATCATTTTTTGAGATGTATTTCCTCCTTCCTCCTTCCTCCTGCTGTGATTCACACGATTGTTTGGAGAGTAATGTCGGCCTTACTCAACATGGGCTGCACAGCACAAGCATGGCAGCACAGCAGCACAGCAGCAACAGTTGTGAATCCTTTGTCCCAATATTCAGCAAAGGGCTTAAAGTGTAAATGGATGCTTTGGTTTGCAGCTGCGTATGAAAACATGGGTTAATCATGGCTTGTGGTGTAGACCAATCATGGCTTGTTGTCTTTCATGACTTGTGTGATATACAGGGGATCGGTCAGGTGCCACCAACGAATATTAACGTGTGCAATCACGGTTTTTATGATTGTGAGTGAACCTGGACCTTGTTTTATTGTCACTTGGGCTGAACTCTTGTCTTTTCCCACCCCATTTGGTATGACACACTACACATTTTTCATTTTGTTTGTGTCTGTTGGTCTTTGCTGTCATCAGGCTCATACTATGTTCATATTTCATAGACTGTATGAAATGTGAACATAGTCTCCATCACCCATAGGTTTATGAAGAGCCGTTGTGAAGCATGGATGGAGCTGAGGCAGGCTGAATGAAGCCTACGATCTATGCTAGCCAGACCAAAACTGTTTTTGTACCAGGCTGTAAGCATGTTTATTTCTGCTGTAAAGTTGGGCATTTTAACACGGGGGTCTATGGGAATTTACTCACTTTTGGAGCCAGCCTGAAGTGGCCATTCGAGGAACTGTGGTTTTTTGGCTTCATTTTCCATCCCCGGAGGTTGCTGCTTGAGTCTGACCTGCCGTTAATGCTTTTGCTTTTGTCTAAAGCTGGGAAGACACTGTGCATTTTCATGAATTTTGTACGTTTCGTTAACTCACACTACACATTATAATCAGCTTTTCTGCACGTCCAGAAGCTGCGACTTTCATGCTCACATTGATCAATTGACCGGCCACAGCATGGGCTGCTGCTGCATCACTATCATCACTGCTGCTCACATACAACATTCAATCAGCTCAGATCCATCCAAGCATCCACCTTCAGATTAACATTCCTCTTGAAGGGGTTGTGATTTATTATCATGCAGGTTTAACTTTATGCTGTGGGGAAACATTAACTGTATACTCACACAGTTATACTGTTCACTGGGAACAGTGAAGCTGTACATTTGATTGGGTCATGCGTGGAGATGTGTTGTTATAATCACCTGGATGAGTGCAGTATATCACCTAATGAAACGTGGGAGCCAGTGGTTTGATTCAGTCATATTAAATATCACTGCGGTGTCAGATCAGGGTGTAATTTAATGTTGCTGCATGGCATTTAGAAGCATTTTCTCAACTGAATCAATAAGATGCTCGTCAGTCGGCCTCAAGTGGGAAACGTCTGTGTGTTTGTGTGGGCGGGGTCGTGTCTGTCTCCTTGTGACTGTGCTGTTTTTTAATCTCCGTCTCACTCTTTGTCTCTCTCTACCACTTTGTCATCGCATCTCAAGCTGTAGCCTATAATCTATGCATTTCTCTTTCACAGTTATTTGTCTTTATTTTTAAAGAATCTGGTAAAACACATGAATCAGACGCTGCCTCTGAAGATTTATGTGAATAAATGCGAATGAGAACATCGTCCCTCCATTTCTTCATCAGAGTGCTGCTGGTCTCATTCAGAGGACACACACCTTGGTCAATTTTTACACATTGCATAAGGAAAAACTAATAATTAATTTGGTTAGTTTTTAGCTACAATTTGCTTGAAATATTACAATAGGGTATGGCTCCGGTGAAAGACCATAAAAACATTAAATTATTGGCCAGACCAAGCTCATATTTTTATGGTGAAAATATAAAAAGTGAGCTCAACTGGAAACAATTCTGTGTAATTTTATGTACTTTTTTGAGTATTTCTGTCAGCGATAGTATAGAGAGGTCAAATGGAAATGAAGGGAGAGAGAGGAGTGATGACGGGCAACAAAAATCCCTGCCCAGACCAGAACTGGGGTCATTGCGATTACGCAGTCAGTATTTTAATACTCTATCCACCAGGATGCCCCCCCCAATTACATGCATTTTGTATAACTCTGTGTTTCAGTAAATGGTAAACCTTGTTAGACCTACTCATGTACTGAATCAATTTTTCAACAACTCTTGTGAAATCACCATGTTTCCAGTATTCCAGTCATTCTCTGGTTAGTTCATTATTTAAACTGGTTGCTGTCTTCCTTAGTTCTTTCTTTCTTTCTTGCCAGCTTTGATTGGACTCCCATTGACACACACACACACACACACACACACACACACACACACACACACACACACACACACACACACACACACACACA
>JAOVVB010021146.1:0-16127 GCA_028570985.1 Heterobranchus longifilis | reverse complement strand
TGGATTTTTACAACATTATTGTTGAAATACACAGTCCTGAAAAAGGGGCGTTTCTTTTTTTGCTGAGTATATATACACCGTACTGTGCCAAAATCTTGAGCACTCCCTCATTTCTTCATATTTTGCTTGCAAACAGTCTCATTTTCTTATTTCTTTGTATTTTAATGCAGACAAATAGTTCTCTTGGACTTTTTTTGGCTTTAATTTGTGTCAAGTTTTTGTATCTCATTTTTAGTTCAGTCCCTGTACCTAAGCAGTTTCAGAGGAATGCTTTTCGTTTGCAGCACAGTGATTCATTAAAGCATGAAATATTCATGCTTAAAGATGATGACAGATGATCAGGCCGATGATTAGTATACTACTGATGCTAAATGCTGAGTGGTTGGAACTGACGAGAGGGGAAATGAGGTCGCCACTTTGGTTGTTACATAAACAACCAAATTTTAAATTGTAAAACTTTTTCCTGGACTTCCCAATAAATTTTAATAGGGTCTCGGCCTGGACTCAATAATGATATTGTATCTCTTTCTACCTGAACCAATTGTTTCTCAATTTGAGCCCAATGACTCCTGGCATTGTCACCTCTGAATATGCTTGTGTAAAAATTCCAGACAGATTTTGTAACAGCATTAATTGGCTGGCTTGGTGGACAGAATTTAGTGACGCTTTTGCACTACTTAGATACCTGCCTAAAGTTAAACAAGTGATATTAAAATGTTGAGTAAAAGCAAAGCTATGAACAGTTATGTGCAGGATTTAATAATCTACTTAAAATTTAAATAAAGCTTTTATTTGTCACATATACATAACTGCACAATGAAATTCTTTTATCACATATCCTAGTGTAACTAGAGTGAGAGCGCAAGGTGAGCAATGATACAGCACTCCTGGGTCCGATAGGGTGAAGGGCCCTGCTCAAGGGCCCAACAATGTCAACCTGATGCAGCTGGGAATTAAACCGCTGACCTGTAACTCAGTAGCTACTAATAAGCTACTTGCCCAATGTAAACAAACACCTGCACCAATAGATATTACATAGCAAAACTAAACTGAATATTTTGACTGAGATTAGTTCATATTTTCACCGCTGAAGTGGTATAATTGAATTTTTACCCACTGGAGTAGTTTCAAGACTTAACTTAATCCTTTTTCGATTTTTTATCTGTGATTCACTCTCTGATTACTTCGTGTAAACAAGGCAAAAGATACTCAGCAGCTCAACATTACAAAATGTGATTTTTTTGTATTAATGAGTTAGACAGAGAGTTCTGCTATACAGAAAGACAGACAGACATGTACATGAGCTTCAACCTGAAATAATAATAATCACTGATTACATTAAAGCTGACCAGCTCATTTTTAGCTTTAATCTTTTAACCATATCTACAAACTCTTTTATGCATAGATAGATAGATAGATAGATAGATAGATAGATAGATAGATAGATAGATACTTTATTCACAGTTTGATAAGGTATCTGTCTAAATTTCTTTTTTTCCCCAACAGATAAACCTAATGTTGCGTTCTCCGCATCTCTCTTCGGCCATGGGGGTCAGACAGTGGGAGGATATTCAATTGAGCAAATCCTGAAGTTCCAGAAAGTTTTCACAAACATTGGCGGTGCCTACAGTCCCTCTACTGGTACTATACCCCTCTTAGATAATAGGGATACTCTATCAGCTTTATTATATTTAGAATCTCAGATGTCCCAATAATGTCAATATTTATGCTCCAGCTTAAGTGAATTTTCTTAGTCTTTGATATCTAAAGAGATATGGGAGAGATGGAATTTTACATCCAGTCCACCATCCTTTAAACATCAGCCACATAATCAACCATGATTAAACCAGAAACTAATCTAGGATAGATAATTTGCTATTAAATTGTTAAAACAATAGATATGAAAATAAAAGCAAAATGATGGAGTATGAATGAGATGGCAGCACCAACAGTGAAGGAAAGTGAAAGTAAAGCACTTTGGTTTCTATGTTTACAGCTCACTTTAAATATTTCATGATTTTATTGATAAAAGGTTTAGTCCTTGAAATATGCACATCTCTGATTAAAATAACTTCTTTCTGCAGGAAAGTTCACTGCTCCTGTGAAAGGCGTTTACTACTTCGGCTTCTCTGCTTTTGCAAATGAGCAAAACAGCATGGGTGTACATCTGCGCAAAAACGGCGAGCAAGTAGTGGCTACCTACGATTACAACAGCAACCATAAAGACGTGAACGGCGCAAACAGGGCCGTGCTTATGCTGGAAAAGGGAGATGAAGTGTACATAGGACTTTGGAGAGGTCTGAACATATTTGACAGTTATAACAGCGTCAGCACCTTCTCTGGGTTTCTGATTTCTTCGATGCAATAAAAACAATTATTTGCCTAAATTCAGATTGTGGGCAGGTCATATGCCAGATAACAATGCTCAGTTTAATTAATCCTAATATTGAATTCAACCAAAAGATTTTATAGTATTTGTGAAAATTATCAGATGAATATCAGTAACATGTCAGCATGTGGGTTATGTTTGCATCTCAAAATGTATCTCAACAATAAACATGCATAGTCTAAGCTGTGTTTGAATTTTATTTAAGCCATTCATTAGCTACAGTTCAATTTTTGTATATGTTGTTTTAGATAAAATGAACCTTTAAAACTGGGACTTTAGATTATGCAGAAAAACAGAACACATTGAGAGTACAAACTCCCTTTATTTCTCTATAAAATCCCCTTTTACACTAATGCACTTTTCCCAGGTTTTTACTAGTGCTTGGATGCCTTCTGGCCTGGCCTAACAGAAACTCGTTTAATAGCACAGACATGTGGAAACGGCTTGGAGTGAAACAATAACTTCCAGCCAAGTTCTTGTAATGTTAAAGTGGACAATTTATCTGTGGATTTTCAAGGATCAGGCATTCCACACTCTGAATGTTCCACACTCTGGTGACTGAGCAACCTCAACCAAGATCAAAACGGCCTTTGCACCATTCAAATGTTTTACAGCCGCTAGTCTCATTACTGTCCTGTTCTTGAAGTTCTTCAAAAATCCTAGTTTGAGTAGAATGCCAACTGTATATTTACTTTACGTAAATAACCTATTTACTTACTTTATATTCCATGAATACCATTATATTACAAATTTTCTTAATAGATATTATGAATAAAAATTAGTTTTTTCTTATTATTCTTTTTCTAAAATAATATACTGTATAGGGCGTGATAATATATGGAAAAACAAGAATGTGGCAAAAATGTATAAAAAAAAAATATACACTTTAAAAAAATATACCCCCCCCCCCCCAGGGTCCGGTTTCGATTCCCGGCCAGGCTCGATTCTGTGTGCGTGGCATTTACTTCGGGTTTCTCCCAAAGTCCAAATACATGCAGATTAAGCTAATTGGCGTTCCCAAATTGCCCATAGTGTGTAAATCAGTCGTGACAGGTCTGCTTGTGGATTTCATAGAGCTACTACTGTTTTTCCTCCTAAAACATTTCACTGTCTGTTCTGACTACTTTTAACACCCATTAGGTATAAATGCATAAATGAGTGTGAATGGTGCTTTAAACAACACTTTTAATGAACATAAAAAAAAAATCTGATGACTCTGCCTTATCTAAGTAGGGGTTTAGCAGTGAATTGTTTTTTAAGGATAATGTGAAAGACATCATTAATAATTTACAGACTGACTTTAAAAACTCCCTTTAAAACTATTATGTAATTTTAATCAGAGCGCTAACTCCAATATTCAGTTGTGGTTTCAGCAGAACAATAATAAGGTTTAAAACCCATCTGATTCTTTGAAAGATGATATTGTGTACTCGCGGACTCTGCAGTTTATTTGTGTTTGTAAATGAGTTTGTGTGTACATTTCCCCTAGGCACAAATCTGTTCCTCTTCTGGGTTTGAAATCATCCTCATCAGTTTAGTGCTGCTAATCTCCCCAGGTTGAGGATGTAATTAAGCAGCAGTGTGCAGATGGCAGACGACGAGAAAGAAACGGATAACCCACATTTTTTCAGTGCAGTGCACTGAGAGAGAATTTTAACATTTGACATTGTGTCAAGAAATCCAGGCCACACATATTGCTTACAGGAGCTAGACTTAAAAAAAAGAAATGTTATACTATAAATTATTATCCATAAATGAAATTTATCCATTAAAAAAAAAAAAAGTTTAACAAGTGAGTTTGTATTTAAAACCTACAGTACAATATGAAACCATTTTTCACTAATTCGGCTAAAATTCCTAATTGTTGCAAGTTTTTATAGTCCAAAAACTTTGAACAAAAATGTGGGTCACACATATGTAGGAATTAAGATTGAGGAAACAGACAGAAGGTTTTTCTAAAATTCCTTACATTAAACATTCATTCAACTGTGAGCACAAGTTTTTGAGTTATGACAATTTGTTTGTGACCCATACCAAACCCTGTAGCCTTAGCTTGCTTGATTTTTTGGTCTGCAAATCTGGCCCAGAAATTCCTCCATTGAAAATGAATGTTTTAAAGTGTAGAGAGAGGGAGTCAGCAACAAACTATATGTCCATATCAGAACTGGTGATTTGCCCTTGGTTTTGTCCAAATCCCACAAAGCTTACATCAAAATTTTTAACCGGATCTCCTCTCTCAAACAATTCAAAAAGCATAGCATTGGACTGAGCCATTTTCATTGTTTGGCCCATGAAAATCAACGCATCATCTTTCACCCCCTACTTCACAATTTCTACAGGAATTGTCTCCAATCTTATATTCATAGACTGATAACTAAAGTATATTATACTATACAACAGATAGTTTGTCCACATAATATTTTCACCCTTGTTAATTACACAAACTGACAGTCGCTAACTGTGACTGGCAGAGCTGGTGACAGACAGTTAGTTAGTTCCACCAGCTGCAGAGGGATATGTGTTGGTAGGGAAAAATAGCTGGTTAAGTAAATGAACAAATCACAATCTGTTAATAATTAATGGTGTTTGTGGTACAGACAGATAAACTGTTCAATCAATGTTACACAAAAGGAGTGATGTACTGAATATCAGCAATGTTATGATATCTTCAGATTAAACTTGTGCCTATGACCACATCCATACTGATATTCAGCACACTCACTATAGTGTGATTGCTTAATTAATGTATGTTAGAATTACTTAATACTGAAAAGAAAAATGTAGCAGATTAGATTACAGAATTTCTCAGCAGAAATTTCCTTTTGCATATTTGATTTGGCAACGGTTCTATGTTACATGGCATTTATAATACAACCCCCATATTTTTAATCTAGGATCAGGTCCAGCATTACAAAATGTTCTGATTTGTGTGACCCCAGTGGCTGGACTCACTGCACTGTCCTGAAACCAAACCCAGGCCTTTTACAATATGTGACAGGCGAGAATGCCACTGAGACTCTTTTTATAAGAATTTTAGATATAAGTGTCTGGATGTCACAAAACTTTTTACAGCTCTATCAGGATAGAATGAGATTCTAGTTATTGGGTCCAAGGCTCAGAGAGAGGAACTGGCCACAAAATTCAATTCTCTAGGACTGACCAAGAGCCAACAGGTCAAAAACCTCAGTGTTATCCTGGACTCCGAACTTAACTTCAAGGCTCATGTGGGGTTTGTCACCAAATCTGCTTGTTATCATCTTAAAAACAGTAGTCAGGACTCTGTCCATTTATTTTTTTGTTTCATACAGAGGGACAAATGCATGGTTTTACTGTACTGTATATCCAGTAGATAAAACTATTGTAATGCTTTCCTATCTGGCCTACCTAAAGGTTTATACACACACACACACACACACAAAGGGTGGGTGAAAATTAACTAGGCAATAGAACTTGCCGAGTTAACGGCTATAGAACTTGTAGTTTTCCTGGAGCACCACCTCAAAGTGCACCATCCCATTTTGCTCTTACTGTGCATGCGGGGATAGACCAGATGCCGACCTCATGAATGGCCTCCAAGAGGTCCAGATCTCCCTCCATGTACTTTTTTTTCCCCTGTGAGATTACACAAAGGAGAAGGTATACAGGACAAAGCCTCGCACACTGGAAGACTTGGAGGCATGGATTCAGGAGGTTCTCAGTAATATTCCAAATGACTTCCTTCAAAAGACCGTTTATTCCATCCCTAGTCATTTGAGGAAACTGGTTGATGCCACCTGTGCCCACACAAAAATGTAAAGATTTGCTTAAATTTTTTCATAAAATAAAGTATATGCACAATTTGTTTAAAAAAATGTGTTTTAGAAATATAGACTTTACTACTACTTTTAAATGCCTAGTTACTTTTCACCCACTCTGTATATACACACTGTTATGTGGTGCGCACCACGGAATGGAATAATATTAATTAAGCTTTTATGCAGGGCTTCTGAGGGGGGTCAACATAATAGGAGTGTACCAGAGTGCTTATGATACATGTATGGAAAGACCTTCCCGTTTGGAGTTTACCTACCCTGGATTTATGTGCTGTTGACACTTTAAACTGGGACAGAGAGTGCACACTAAACGGATGGCATGCCACTCTCTCCCTCTTAACCCTGCTGGCTTCTCATGTAGACTGGACTGGATCTTTTCCCTTTGTCTTGTCTTGATACCTTACCGGTGCTTCTTAATGATTGCACAAAGTGTGCAGGTATCTGGACCCTTACATTAACATGCTGCCTGGTGCAGTGCATTTGCACTTATTGCGCTTACTGTGTTGTTGCCTGGTAACCTTGCGTCTGGGTGACCTCGACTCTGCCTGTTTGCAGCCTGTGGATCTGCCCATTCTAAACAGTATTTGTAGGAGGTTCTGCCCCTCACAAGACCCACATCATTACACACACAATGTCCTTAAAAATTAATCAATTACAGTTTTTCAGAAACACATTGCACTTGTTTAAGTCATTTCACTGCTAGCTTGTCAGTTTCTCTATTGATTTTTAAAACCCTTTACTTGTCTTTATAAAGCATTTCATGGTATTGCACTAGATTACTTGTCCAATATGCATCATGTACCATGACGGTCTCTTAGGTCCTCTGGAACTTTAAGTTTATTAGTTGTTCCAAAGTAAAGAACAAAATCCTTTAGGTGAAAAAAAAAAAAGGTTGATTTCAAAAAGATTTATATGCACCAAAACTGTTGGAAAATTCTGCCCGAGGACCTGAGAGCAGAGGAAAATATATCTATTCTTATTTGTTAGTGTCTAATTTACTTGACCTAGATTTTATTTACTTTCAGCCAATTTAATTATTGATCTATAAATTGTCTTTTCTATTAAATTTAATCTAAATGTCTTTTTTTTTGGCTTTTTGTCATTTATCTCTAAAGCACTTTAAATCACATTAACCCATGAGAAAGATATATGAATTAAGTTTGATTTGATTTGATTTAAACCTCCATTGTCCCAGACAAGAGCATAATAAGTTAACCACTTAACTACAAGGAGCGTTTAAGTCAAACCAGGACTTTAATAATTGATTATTATTATTATTTATTTATTTTTATCGATTGTGATGAGATAAAAGCCATAGTTAAACAGTTGAATGATGCAAACGTTTTAAAGAAGGCCATACGTCCATGAATGTTGAACCTGGCCGATGTGGCTTGGGGCCCACTGCGCTCGTTCCTGTTAACACTCAGCAAGTGTAATAAACAACCAACAAAACTATTCCTTTGTGTATGGCTGACATATATCAACTGTTCTGAGAAACTTGTTGAGGTCTGTAAACAGATCATTGCAATACAGTAAGTCTACAACAAAGTGCTATGTCTATAAATTTTATTTAGGTTTTCCTTAGATATACCGAAAAATATTGAGTTGATCTTTACAATGGCAGTTATGTACAGTATAACTCTGTAAATGGTAAATAAACTCTGCAGGAAGTAATTGCTTTGCTCTGTTAATACTATATTGCAAGGCCAAAAAAAAACAAAAAAACTTTACTGTTACTCCTTAATGATTTTACGAAGAGTTATATTCTCAAAAAACTGAGCCTTTAAAGTCCAAGATTCTAGTCCGCCGCGGACTCTCCAGCACTCTGTGCTGGAATTTCATCGCTGGGCTTACGAAGCACAGACCCCCCCTTGTGCTCAGCATGACCACTGGTTGCAGCTGGAAATGCTCTCCGTGAGGAAAATCACAGAGCGGATGGTGGTGGTTAAAGTGATGCGTGCCTTCCCGAGGGAAGGGAAATGACTGAAGCCCAGGAATGCTCACTGGCCACTGTCTTACTGGGACCTGAAAAAAAAAAAAAGGTTTGCAGATAGAAGCACTCCTCGCTACATTCCTCTGCAACGGCGCAAGCCACCACAATGGCTGCAGCGCCGAGAGACAGCTCAGGATGAGCTGATGCCCACAGAACCCGAGCTCAGCAGGTCCGCATCTTCCCAAGGGCTCCGAGCCGATAGCCGGTGAGCTGAAGATGGCCTCCCTGCTCCCACCCACTGGGTCCGGATTAGTAAACTACCATCTGCAGCAGTAAGAGTCTCCAGTAAGAGAAAGCACTGAGCTATGTCACATAAATTTACTTAAATGGTGGATAGAACTGCTTCCGCACGGTTTAGCTCTCGCTTCGCTCTCTCCTTCAGGTCGTGTACAGGTGTAAATATCTAACGGCAGCACAACACAAGGAACTGAACAAGCTACTAGATCAGTTCTAGGATGTGTTCTCCACCGACCCATGGCTTACACACCTGGTATGGCACAACATCAAAACCGTCCAGCATGATCATATGACAAAAACCGTACCAGAGGCCCGTCACCATGCCATCAAAGCAGAGGTGAACAGCTTGCTTCATAGTGGCATTATAGAGGAGTCAACTAGCCCCTGGTCCAGCACCATAATGACGGTACCTAAGCCCGACAGTTTGATCCGCCTATTTAAGCCCAGTTCAACGGCTATCCGCTGCCACATATGTGTGCCATGGTGGATGATCTCATCAATCGGCTTGGCAAGGCCCACTTCATTTCCATGCTGGATTTAACCAAAGAACACTGGGAAGTGGCCCTGACACCAAAAGCAAGAGAAAAGGCAGCCTTCAGCATGGAGAAAGGGCACTGGCAGTACCACGTCCTCCCGTTCAGTCTCCATGGAGCCCTGGCCACCTTCCAGCACCTTATGGATATTGTACTCCACCACCATTGAACACAGAAGGCAGAAAGAGCATTCAAACAGCTGAAAGCCCACCTCACCAGTTCCCCCGTCCTTCAAAACCCCGACTTTAACAGGCCGTTCCCACTGCACATGGACGCGTTGGAGACGGGTCTAGGAGCCGCCCTTTCACAAGATTTTAAAGGGGAGGAACACCCCATCTTGTACATGAGTAGGAAACTTACACCAGCAGAACAAAAATATGCCGCTATAGAGGAGCTGAAATATTATTTAGTCAGGTGGCACTTTACATTAATCACGGATCACACTCCTCTCCTGGTTGACAAGGGCTAAGGGTTAAAACAAGCACATTCTCCCTTTTCCCCGAAGACTGATTCATCATGTATTTGACTGGTTTGTTTTTCATTGTTTGGCTGCACAATAATAAACCCACTGCCCCTGTTTGCACTGCTCCTGTGCCTCTGTGTCCTTGATTTCTATACCCACTGCAAGCTTTACACTACTTCTCATTGAGGCTAATTGGAAAGAAAAAGGTCTTACTATGCTAGGGAGCATAAAGAGTGGACTGGAGAGCATTGGAAAAAAGTCATGTGTCATGTGAGTCCAGGGCCCATATTTACTAAGCGTCTCAGAGTGGGAAAATCGCTCCTAAGTTGCTAAAAACTTCTCAGGATGGTTCCACTTTGGTCCTACTTTCAGGAGTAGAAGTAAAAGCTATTAATCAAGATTCTTAAAATAGGAAAATCACTTCTATATCCCCCAAAATGTAGGAGCTCTGAAGGTGTCCTAACTGGTTAGGGATAGCGAGGAAATGGCGTTCAGGCAGAGACATGCACAGAGGAGAGATGTTTTAACGCTGAGTGACACGGAGCTCATAAAAGACATGTTTGGACAAAAACATAAAACTTTTTTTTTTTTTTTTTATTGCATATGCAACTTGTCCAATAATGAACATGTAGTATGCTGTCTCTGCAGGTGACTAATACTGTATGTTTTTTTTAGTAACAGCGATTTGTTCAGATTATGACAGACCTAGACAGCTCTATTATAGGGGATTTAAACAGTTGTGATTGGAGCATTATAATTAGGATAACATTGTGTAGTCGAGTCACGAGTCTATAAGTTTTGTCTGTGTGCATAAAGCTTTTACACAACTGCAGCGGATTTAACCATTTCGCTTTTCCACCAAAATGCTTACTTGCAGTTCTGGTGCGCAGACATGTTGGAACTGGTGTGGGGTTGCTTTTTAGGAATTGGGCTTGGCCCCTTACTTACAGCGAAAGGAAAGCTTAATGCTTCAGCATACCAAGACATTTTGGAAAATTTCATGCTCTCAAAGCTGTGGGAACAGTTTGTAGATGGCCCTTTTCTGTTCCAACATGACTGTGCACCAGTGCACAAAGCAAGGTCCATAAAGGCTCAATTCCCCTTTCATCTCCGCGAGAAGGACAGTGCAGGAAAAAAAACGCTTGCGCTCCCGCAGCGCCTTCACCTCCGCACAGAGCCCACATTCGCATTCCCGCCACCAAAGAAGAAAAGGCAGCAGAAAGGACTGCGTTAAGGTCCCTGATCACAGCCTGGAAAGCCGCCCAGCTGATGGATGTCCAAGGAGAAACTCCCATCTGTGGCCGCGCCCAGAGAGAGCTGGGAAGGGCCGTTATGGGAGCGCTACCTCCGCATGCTCCAATATGCCACTCTGCCCACTGCCGCCTTTCGCCAGCCATGAAGGTGTGCTGGACCTGCACGTGCACACCTTCACATCTTTTCCTTCCCTTTTTTACTCTTCCTTCCTCCTTTAACCCTTTCCTTCCTCATTTTTTCCAAATTAATTACAAAAATTACCCTTTATTTCCGTAAGACCTCGCCCTCGTGTCTGTGGGACCACCCGTGCACAAATGGTCAAACCCTCAAATTAATTGTTGATATTTATAAGTCTTCCAAAAATCAGTAAATGTTTTTATGCAGATGGTGTGGAGTTACATGTTTTAATCAAGTCTGTTTTTGTACTCATCCCAGAACTTAACATCCTGCTCATACTAAATATCCTTTCAACACACTCGTACTACTTTGTCTTTACAGGCTACAGTGTGGAAAAGTAGCAGGGTCATACAAAAAATTATGGATTTCCTTTTGAGTCTGGTTCTTTTCAAATATTTTAAATATTACCCAAAATGAACAAGTGACTGATAAGGTAGGAGTGAAGAGGTTAGTGCAAAGAGATCACCATGTTTAACTCTCTAATTACAGTCTAATCGTGATCCATTGGTTTCTTTATTTCCAGTTTAATTTGCTTCATTCTTCAGTCTCTGCTGACTTTCATATTCGTCTTCAAAGCCTCTCCTCTAGCTTATAGCAAGTGCTCTTCTTTCACATTTTACACCAGTGCGAATGTTTAATGCCCTTTCAGTGGCGTCTTATGATGAAATAGCATTAGGAATTTATTCATTTCTTTAACAGTCAGAAAAAATATAAAGGAGATTTAAATGAACACAATCATAAACACCTATGACTTTAAAATGAGACGAGAAGAAAGATGTTAGATTTTATATCTGTGCAGTCAGATCTCTGAGACTGTAATCATTATGTAGTGCACAGTATTTTTTACATGATTTAATTATGTATTATACCCTTGTATTGTGCATATATTAAGCTTTTAGGTCAGAATTGAATCTGCCCCTTAAAGCTGTATATAAAGCATTTTAATATTTTATTTAATAAATAATATGTTAATGGTGTAAGAGGCTGTTCAGAGATTCCTGAGGAAAGTTCATGAGGCTGGAAACAAAGCAACACAGGTTGCAGGCAATAATGTAAAAAATGTAAAAAATAATAATGAAAAAAAATAATAATAATAAAATAAATCGTTAAAAAGAAATACACACAGGCATAAATTGTATAATGCCTAGGGGGTCTATTGTCCAGTATTGTTCTGGTTTGTCCTCAGCTGGTCATTTAATTTGATGGATCAAACCAGTAAATACAATTGACCTGGTTTGGGATGTTAAATTTCAACATTCATCTGAAACAGCAGATCTGATTGGGATAAAATCTGACATAGGGAAGAAATAATGACTTTGTGCTCACATATTCACGTACAGTACAGTACATGCCAGTGGAATACTAGTTAGCACATTTTAGCTTGTTAGGATACTTGTTTCAGCCATGAAATGCTGTTGTGAAAGCAGACAGTGTTACTAGACTTTCTGCAGGCCCCAAAACTGTCAGCTTGGCAGAACTAAGGCTTCAAATTAAGACTTCATGATCAATAGTCCAGAGCCAGAGACCATGAAAGTAGCAGTGGATTCCACAGTTATTTTAAAGCCACAAGAAGAACCTTGTTGATGATTCATGAATTAACACGAGTTCATTGGTTAATAAGAGTATTCTATCCAAGATGCCCGTCCAGCTCTGCTGGGGAGAACCATCCCTGGCATCACATTGTCTTGGACAAAAACATGTCTTCATGCACTGCACAATCATGGAAGACTAACACTTTATGGTAAGGTCGGTTGTGGTTAGACCCATCCAATGAGTAAAGAGAGCCGTGGTAACTAATAAGTTATCTAACATTGTCTGTTAAGGCAAGAACATGGCAGTATTTTAGAACCGGCAAGAAGGCCATCAAGACTTCACCATAAGGTTCTACATCAAGGAGAGTCCAAGAGCCCCTTTCAGCCATCTATCTCAAACAGCCTTTATCAGCCTGGGAGCAATTTAATCTAAATTACAACTGAAGAACAGCAGCAGATGCCAGGAACTTTAGAGCACACAAGGCATTAAAACTAAAACAAGGCAAGAAGGGTGCTAAGGTTCTCAGTTACTTTTTAAATGACCATTGTAAAATCAGAATCAGATTGGAAATAATGTGGCGTGGGCGAAAAAAGATAATTGCAAGAAAGCTCACTCGTCTCTCCAAGTTCCTTTCTAGCGGTGAAAAACGCTACAATAAGTTAGTGTTATTTTTTTTAGATCTGTAAAACAATAGCTGTAATAATCAGTTGTAGCTCTTTGAGTCACCACAAAAAGTTAAGTGAAGACTTAGGAGACAACATAAAAAAAGAGACATAAAAAGTGAGATGGACTATTGTATGTGTATTACAGCCTTTGTAAAGATCATTTTCTGAATGTTCATGTGCACACTGGACAACAGGAAGTAAATCCAATAAGGTTTATTCTGGTTGTCAAGAATCCCTCCTTTAAACGTGCACCACAGTTACAATTAGTGTGCACACAGTTAGTGTGACAAAAGCTTTCTTCTTCTGTACTTGTTATGATTTAGTGTAAGTCCCTTCTTGTTCATTGGTTTGCATGTGTTCTGCCTATTATATATGACTCCTGTGTCTTGTTTTGACTGAATTGTGCTGTGCAAAATCCCCAAAATTTACATCCTGCAGTGTCTATATAGGTCCATCTGGACTCCGGACTGGGGATTTTACCGTGTTCTTGTTAAGCAAACAAGGAACTTCTGTACTCTGAAGCATGCCTCAATTTCTCTATCACTCTCTCTATTAATTAATTAATTAATTAATTAATTAATTAATTAAGCCAACACACATATGACTAATGCTCAAACGGTTGTGTTTTATAAAGTCTTGTTCAGTTTGAGCAAATTAAGTTTCACGTCCTGTATTTCTACCTCACAAATGTGTCCAATGCAGATGGAACTAATTATAATAATCAGTAATAGCACACAATGACTAAAACAGGTTTTTGTATCCTATACTTATAAGGAGGAAGCAGTTTGTGGTTTAGTGAGTTTGTTTCCTAGCCAATGCACTAAGCCCATCCGTGTGGGCTGCACAAGCATCCATTCACTCATAGTGCTTGTCCCAAGCACTGTCCAAAATAGGAAGGTTGGATCAGAAAGCATATGAGCAAGTCGCATAGTTGAGCGTACATTCGGGAGCAAACTTGTTTGCGTCAGTGGAAAGCCAAGCGAAGCAAGTTTATTAATTTTTGTGATTTTTTATTTATTTTTAGTTTTTTGCATTTTGTGCAAAATTTCATGAAAAGACACAGCACCATAGGTGTCCCAAGGATGTTAACAAGGACTTTAACAAAAAGAAAAGGGAGCCGCTTTCAGTTTAGTTTTAAAAGCAGCAGGTGCCAAGAAGAATCATACATTAAGTTTAATTAAGGTTTAATGTCTATTTATTTCATATTTTCACATGTCTTATCTAAATATTTTGATTAGTTTCATATGCAAGAAGATAATGATAGTGTTGGAAATGGGTAATATTGGTAACATTATTATGAGATGGGAAAATGTGTTTCACAATATGAAATTTTGCTTTAAGAACTCGCCTCTGGAACAGATTAAATTCATATGCCGAGGTGCTGCTGTATAGCCGCAAACTGGTGAGAGGATAATGGGACCAAAGGTTTCCTGTACAATCCCACAGAAAAGCTAATGTAGCACTACAGCACCCAGTTCATCACAGCCTGCCATGTATTGGGCTTAGTAAGCAAAAATTTTAAGGTTGTTGATCCAGCCTCCAAACTCCCCAGGTCTTGTGGAGTCAAGGGGCTAAAGAGGCCCAGGCAGCAAAAGGGGAACCCAGGCAATATTAGGTTTGATTTTAATATAATTTTTGCATATTAGCAGTACATTTAAACCTCTGTAATATAACTTTATTATATGCATATATTAATGATGTCATTGTAGTTGAGAAAACATTAAAAATGAAAAGAATATGAGCAAAAAAAAAAAAAAAAAAGAACTTGAATTCTGAAACATGACCTAGTAGTTATGAAACCAACATGGTGAAGGTTTTTTCCCCCCACAAAATAAAATGCTTTTTAACAATATTGTAAAGTTTTTCCTCAAGAGAGGCAACTTTTGAAAACAGGCAACCACCATAACACCTGTCTTCCATCATTGTGTCTGCAGTCAGATCTCAGAGTGAAACCCAGCCTGGGGAAAATGCTGAAGTTGTCTGAGTCCTGTGAAGTTTCTCCAAGCAGTCTGTGTTTGTGTCAGGAGCAGCTGATAGACAGGAGGAAAAGACAGGGTGAAGACATGTCCATGTCATTCGGTAAGGCATTCATTTTAAAACAATCAAACATTGAACGTACATACATACAATATTTTTTATATATTATTATATTTATGGTTATATTCTAGTGCAAGGACAAAGAAGAGACTCAGTTTTAAACCAGACACTAGCCTCATCGGTGCTGAGATGTTACATGGAGCTTAAACAGCATTTTGAACATGATCACTGATTATGTTGAATCTTTTACATAATTAGAAATTTTGATTGTCAGGGTTCGATTCCTGGCCAGACTTGATTCCCGTCTCTGTGTCCATGGAATTTGCATGTTCTCCCCGTGCTTGGTGGGTTTGCTCCGGGTACTCCAGTTTCCTCCCACAGTCCAAAGACATGCGGATTAGTCCCACAAGCCCATAGTGAGCGAATGAGTATGTGTGTGTGCCCTGCGATGGATTGGCACCCTGTCCAGGGTGTGCCCTGCCTCGTGCCCTAAGGCTCCTGGGATAGGGTCCAGGCCCCCACGACCCTGAAAACAGGATAAAGCGGTATAGATGATGAGTGAGTGAGTGAGTGAGGGAGTGAGGGAGGGTGTATTTTGATTTAAATAGTAAACTTGTGGTAAACTTTGCAGATTTTTCCCAAGTTGGTTTAATGGCCCTGAGCTGATTCTTCCTTATCTCTCTCTCTCTCTGACCAGAGCAAGATTTTTCCACCTTTCAGTGCTATAAATAATTAATACATTCTCTCAACCTTTTTCCTTCATCCTTTTGCTGGCTGTAAGTGATGACCACAAAACAGTGAGAAGCTTTCACTATCTATTCTTGTGAATAATGATGATTTAATAGGTTTAATAGTGCATACTTAATGAAAGCCTGAAAGCAGACACAAAATGTTTCCTTAATGTAGAGTCCAAATATCTGAGACCACTTGTGAAATATTTAGTTAGTATTTTGAATAATTGTGCTGTGTGATCACACTGCACATTTCAGAGTGGCCTTTTATTGTGGACAGTCTAAGGCACATCTGTGTAATAT